>CAUYPK010053930.1:0-29972 GCA_963574355.1 Loris lydekkerianus | reverse complement strand
CCAAAACCAGAAATGTTGGCGTGGATGTGGAGGAAAGGGCACACTTCTACACTGCTGGTGGGAATGCCCACTAATACGTCCCTTCTGGAAGGATGTTTGGAGAATACTTAGAGATCTAAAAATAGACCTGCCATTCAATCCTGTAATTCCTTTACTAGGTTTATACCCAGAAGACCAAAAGTCACAATATAACAAAGACGTATGTACCATAATGTTTATTGCAGCCCAATTCATAATTGCTAAGTCATGGAAGAAGTCCACGAATGGACTAGCAAATTGTAGTACACGTATACCATGGAATACTATGCAGCCTTAAAGAAAGATGGAGACTTTTCCTCTTTCAGGTTTACATGGATGGAGCTGGAACATATTCTCCTTAGCAAAGTATCCCAGGAATGGAAGAAAAAGTATCCAATGTACTCAGTCCTACTATGAAGCTAAACTATAGCTTTCACATGAAGGCTATAACCCAACTATACCACAAGATTATGGGGAAAGGACCAAGGAAAGGGAAGGGAGGGGGGAGGTTTGGGTGGAGGGAGGGTGATGGGTCGGACCACATCTATGGTGCATATTTTTATCTATAATAAAAAAAATAAATTAAAAAAAAAAAAAAGAAATCAGTTATGTCAAAGAGGTATCAGTACTCCCTGTTTAATGCAGCACTATTCACAACAGCCAGGATCTATTATAGCATTAACCCAAGTGTCTGAAGGATGAGTGATAAAGAAAATATGGTTCATAAATACAATATCATAAAAAGAATGAAATTCTGGCATTGGCAACAACATGAATGTAACTAGAGGACCGTAAAGGAAAGAAGCTAAATGCAGAGAGACAAATTTCCTGTGTTCTCACTTACATGTGTGAGCTTTAAAAAAAACCAAAAATCTGAACTCATGAAAATAGAGAGTAGAATGATGCTTATCAGAGGCTGGGATGGGTAAAGCTAGTGAAGAGATGGTTAATGGGTACAAAAATACAGTTAGATGGAAGGAATAAATGATTGTTAACTAGAGTTGTTTCCTTGTGCTATTTAAAATAACTAGAAGAGAATTAGAATATTCCTAACACAAAAAAAAATGATAAATTCTTGAGGTGACGGATAGTATCAGAACATCACATGTACCTTATAAATACATACAACAATTATACATCTATAATAAAATTTTTTAATAAATAATAAAACTGAATTCCCTATATCCCCCACCACTTCCTATCCCCTTGTATTACTTTACTTGACAGCACTTAGCCTGATGTGCCTGTGTCCCCTCATTAAAATACAAGCTCCATGAGAGGCAAGCTCATCTCTTTTGTTGCATTTCCTCGGCACTGTTGAGACCAGGGGCCAGCACATAACAAGCCTTCAAATATTTGTGGGCTGAATAAAATTTTTAAAAATGTGCGTGTGCATATGTGCGTCTGGAGACGTATGGACATATATGTGTATGCCCAAAGTCACTGAAAGTTTGATCTGCCCGTTCGGAACTCTCTGGGTTCTACTAACAGCCCTGAAAATCCAGTTCTGTGGAGGAGCAGTCACTGGGCCTGTGGTCCCCAGGCCTCTGCCAGTCGGTCACTGCATCCTTCATTTTAACGAGTGGTCATTCCAGCAATCTACTCTTTCTCAGAGAAGCGCCAGGTAAAAATATAAAAAGTATAAAAATTGTATTAAAAAATTGGCAGTTTTTAAGGTCAAACCCCCAGTGTTCCGGCAAATGCTTGCCTCTCCCACAAAAAGAAAGAAATGAGCTCAGCGAACTCATCCGCCCAGGGTGGTTGGCCCCTAAGCTCCGGGCACACAGGGGGCCCCGAGACCTGACGCTCGCCCCGCCCGGAAAAATCACGGGCTCTCCAGGCACAAAAACGGCCCAGTAGAGAAAAGGGGACGTCGTTTCTCCGCATCGCAACGGGCTGACTTTCAAATGTCCTTTTAATTCTTCAGCCAGTGTTCTGTAGGACTCGGCACTGGGGTGTCCCCAGACTGCTAACAAAGGACTGATGAGAGATTCAGACGCTGACTGAAAGTTACAAAGCAGGAAATTAAGGAGGCGGCACCTGCCGCCTTGTTTTTTCCCCTCTGTGCTAACACTGCCACCTAGTGTTAGCAATAGATAAAAAGAACCTGCCAAGCCAAAATTCTCACAAAGCAACCTGGGAGGAGAACACGGTCTCATGAAGTGCTATTTATTGCTAATTTTCTGCAGTTGGGTCAACCCTGTCTCATCTCAAATGCTGAAATAAAGCTTCTAGAAAATAGCACATTTATGCTTTTTTTCCCCTAAAGCCCCGCGTTCACCATTCAGTGAAGGGTTAACATCTATTGTTTCCATTCTCCAGCAGCTTTTCTGAGAGTGTCACATAAATTCGATCGGTTCCTAGTTACCAGGAGCTCCTGAGAGATGGTACTAGTAATCTCCATTTTACTGTTGCTGCGCAAAAGGGAAAATGAGGCACAGACAAGAGAGGTGAGTCCATGGAGGCTTCACCTCTAAGCAGCAGCTAAGCCTCAGGAGACTCTCCAGATGGCTGTCTTCCTAAGCCACACCATCCCGCCCCTCCTAAGGGCCAACTGCCGGACAGAACAAAATAATTAGGAAACTTGGATGGAACCCCCCACGCCCACCCCAGGAGTTGGGAGACTGATACAGCTCTTTGTGCAAAAATAAATGGGGGAAGACTATTTTTTTCTCGTCACCAACTGCTTTTCACACGGAGATTCTTCCTGTTTCTGGAGTGTATTATAATGAAACAAAGGAGTCCTGCGGTTAACACCCCAATTCCCCAACAGATAACGAATGGTTTTTTGGGGTTTGGGGGGGGGAATTGGGGGTGTTTTTTTTTGTTTTTGGGGGTTTTTTTTGCAGTTTTTGGCCGGGGCTGGGTTTGAACCCACCACCTCTGGTATATGGGGCCAGCACCCTACTCCTTGGAGCCACAGGCGCTGCCCTAACGAATGTGTTTTAATGCAACCTCCTTCACAGAGAGTCACAAAAATACATTAAAAGGCGCCAATAGAAAGGCAAATAGAAAATTCTAAGCTCTAAGGCACCCTTCTGAGACCCTGTCATCAATCCACTTCATTTTTTTGGTTTTCGGCTGCCAGGACTTTCAGCATTTTTAATCCCATTTTACTAACACACCTCTACTTAGAAAAGAAGGGAGAAGCACATACTCCTCAATATGCATTTTTATGGATAAATCTTATACAAGCACAATATCTTGTGTACCTCACTGAAAGATGCTGATAAAAGATAAAAAATATGTACGAAAAATATTTTAACTATAAACTTTATAACTTATAAAAATGAACTTTCCTCCCTCAAATTTTTAAAGTATTTTTGTGCAAATGATATAGTTGAATAGTCTCATCTGTTTTCAGTATCATGATTTTTACAAAACATCTTGGTTGGCAGTAAATATCAGGAGATTTGGTTGTGACTTAGTGTAAGAGGTCAGCGGTCTTCATGGCTGTCACAAAGGAACGCAGATACAGGAGGGCTTTGGTCTACAGCTGGTTCACTAAGTTAAGGTGCTCATTGCCTAATGCCATCTACCAATTAAGCAGAGGTTTTGCTACACATAAGCTAGTAAACTTCCATTACACTATCGTCACTCACTCTTTTGTCCATATTTTATTAAGTTTATTCAAATTCTGCTCAGATTTGAAAATATTTTAAGCATTAGTTTTCAATGAGAATTTTTGTGCATGAAACATTTTTGCAGCAAAATTATAATGGAAACTTTTAAAATATTATCTTCAAATAATCTCTCTATAATACATTTCTTTCCAAAAAGTTCTTATGCATCTTTAAATGGTCATTTTTACCTCACAAGAAGATAATTAAGTTTATGTGTTTGTATTTTAAATAGTTACTAGGAAAACTAGGAACAGGCATTTATCAAGGAAAAGGTCGAAAATTTAGAACACTTTGTTAAAAAAAAAAAATGCATAACATCTTCAACTACTGCCAACGAAATAATGAAAACAAAGCCATCAAACATTCATAAAGCAAAAAAAGATTTTCATGGTCATTCCCTATATCATTACAAAGCATCTTCTCCTCTAGCAAAAACCCTGTTTTTATGAAATTAACCGTATTTGTAAAATTCTGGCTTCAATTTCTTTGAGGAACTTGAAAAGTCACAAAACTTACCAAAAATAGTACAGTGAGAATAGTATGTTAATATTCATAACAGATGAGCCTCTCTGAAACTTTAATCTTTATTTCAAAACAGGTATTCCGTCAACGGGTAAGCTTAAACAGTTTTATCGTAAAGTGTTTTTAATAAAGTAATTTACTGCTGATTGCTAGTCTTCTGGAATGCTTTTCATTTGATGGCTCATGTATTACCGTTCTTGTATTTTATCACTGAGACACAGGATTTAGCAAATGTCGTAAGCGGAGATGGCATGGAGACACGTACTCTGTAGCAAACCTCTCTTGCTGAATGATTTCTTCTCGTACTCATTTCTTGGCTTCAGCGCTTCCTGCACATCTCCCAGCCAAACTTGCTGACAAAGGAAACTCCATGTTATTTTCAGGATCTCAGCAAGGCTACTGAGTCCCTCTGAAAGGATAAGCAAGGCTGTTTGCCTCTCCGCCCTCTACCATTACATAAAGAAATCTCAGAAGCTTCTAAACATCATTATATTTAGTATTTTAGATCCTAAGACTAGATCTTACGTGACTTCAAACATCACTAAAAAGATGTGTTTTTTTTCTTCATGGTTTTCATGCTTAGTTTTTAAAAATCTTGCTTGCAAAGTGATCCCGCAAATAAATTTCAATACGTGATGACATACTGTAAGCAAGACATCACGGGAGGGCAGCACCGGTCACCCCTGCACAATGGGGCACTTCCATTCAGTCCTGGGGACACCTGATGTTCTCCACACCACAGGTGACAAGCAGCCATAAACAGGCAAATGCATGTCAACACTTCTATATCAGAAACGCTTAAAATTCTTACTTTCAAACACAGAGACACACGTAAGTGTTATAATCTGTTCTTCCTACAAATATTAATATAATGGATCATCTTGCACTTCACTTTGGAAACCTCTAAAACAAGAAATGAGCTATATACTGACATTGGAAAGGTCATTAAATAACCACTACCCCACAGAAAATTAAGTCAGCGGAGATTATAAATGCCATTTAATCTTTCATTGATGAGCACACATTTATAAAGAACAATACATCAGTGCTTGTAGTCAGAATCATACTCATGTACATACTAAGGTACTCCCTTTAAAGAAACGGAGCCACTAGTGGAGGATACAAATTCATGTTTTTAGTTGGTAAATATCTAATTATGATATGCTAAATAACGTCCCCCAATGACAGGATCATCTTAATCTCTGGAACCTGTGAATATGTTACCTTGCACGGCTAAGTGACTTTGTAGATGTGACTAAGGTTCTAAAGGTAGGGATGGCCTTTTGCTGACAGAGGCCCTAGCCAGGGACCAGTGGGGAAGTGGTACCCCAGAGGTGGCCATGACGAAAGGCTAACCAAGTAGAAAGGCCAGAGGTGACCAGAGGTACTGCGGTAGGCACATCACAGAAACCAGAGAGAACAAAGGGGCCCACGGGCCACAGCACACCACTGAGAAAACATGCCCGGCACCTAGATGCCGCCCGGGAGTGAGAAAAGCGAGACAAGAAAATTCCTGATTTCACAGGATTTAAATCAGAAGCAGCGATAATGAATAAAGATAAAGCTAGGTTTGGGCATCCTGCCTTCAGAGGAGGCTCCAAATAGATATTAAATAATCACAGAAAAAATAATTTTTATAGCTGAATTTTATAGCATGAAAATACCATCTCACTGTTGCATTCCTAGCAACCCCGGCACACAGAACATATTCAATTAAGGCTGCAAGGTGAACTCAGTAGGGACAGAGGCTCTTTCATATGACCACTGTAGCTGTGTGCTATATTGTTGAGATGAGGCAAGGGCTTACACATATACAGAATGGATATGTGTATGGATATTTTAAACCTTGTTTTATGTTTGAACCTGAGACAGCCTCCATAGCAGGCTGTTGACTAGTATGTCTTTATGGTAGGAAAATTTTACTCAAATGTAAAGACCATGAATTCATGGATAGTGCTGCCTAATGTAGTTACATTAGGTAACCACATTCATTTTTTAAATACATTTAATAATATTAGGTAATACAAATATGTAAGTTTTTTGACAATAGTTCTCAATTTTTTTTTTCTGGGTAAAAGCATTTATTAATTTCACATTAATATGAAGGTACAGGATACATACGATTCAGTTACACTGTTTGTGTTTGTAAGGTAAAGTCCAAAACTTCTACAAGCCTCCAGGCATAAGCAGCAGCTGACCTATAAGGGCAAAAACATTAGAGTGACAGTGGACTTTTCAGCAGAAACAGCAGCATTTTACAGCCAAGAGATCCTAGACAGCTAGTCTGATTTGGGCAGAGGACAGATTCAAGAGCACACATGTACCTGGCTGCAGGGCTTGAACCAGCAGTTCTCCTGGCTGTCTTTGAAGAATGCTTTCCTGCTGCTTTGCAACAGGTTGAAAGGGGAAACGAGCTTCTGATAAATACAAGAGGAACTCTGTTTAGCCCGAAACAGCCACAGGCTGATCAATGCCTCACATATGGGTCTGAGACACTGAATTTATCATACAGATCTAATGAAGTGCTCTAGCTTTAAAGAAAGTAAAAAGTATCACACAAAAACATACACATTAAAAGCCTGAATGTAACCTGCTTAGAAAAAAGCTGCTGTCTTGTTTTCCTAATTCTAACAGCCCTCTCCTAGGGGATTGTGAGTGTTATTCCTGCTCCAATGTAGCAGAATCTCTTTTAATAGCAGAGCATTATGATAATCTTTCACAGAAAGTGCTATGAAAAATACTTAATCTATAAAGAACTTTGAAGATGTCTACAACATAAGCATTAAAGAGCTTCCCCTAGAGTTATCAAATAATAATCAAGAGGCTTAACAGGTCACCCAAATGTGTTAAATGATTTCATGGGAATTCATTATGTAAAAATCCATAAACTCAAATGTTTCAACTTTAATCATGAAAGAATGAATATTCATTCCATGATTTGCTTTCATAAGCTTTTATATAAAATCCTGAAAAGGTATGAGCTATTTCTCATACTTTAAAAGGCTCACCAGTTACTAGGTCCCTAGTTTTTTCATATCATTACCATATGCTATTTTATATTTACTGGAACACATCACATTTCCAATCAGGTAACCACTCCCACACACGATCCATATTGGGTATAACTGAAGAAAAGATCCGACCCTTTCTCTTTATATGGTTCCTTAACTCACTGAAGACAGTGTCTTGTATCATGAAAATACTCAGTAACTATCTTGAGAGAATTCATAAAGGCTGACTATGGTAAACACTGGGCCTGATTCCCCAACATTCATTCCATCAGCAGACCTCACTGATTCACAACATGATTGCAAGTTGATCTGCACTAAAGGGGGTCCTGATTGTCCTGAGAATGAAATTCCTCTTGGTTCAATAACTCATGTCTGGCCAATGAGAAGAGAGGTATTTTGCTGAAAGCTTCTGGGAAGTTTCCTACACACTCAAGAGCAACTTCCTTTCAGTACACAAGAACAGGGAAGCACTAAGCCCGCCAGCTTGCAACCATGGTAGTAACAAGCCTCAGGCTTAGGCCAGTATTGTGGATGGCCAAACAGCCAGAATGGTGTGTTCTTTAATAAAGTGTTGAATGCATCAACTTTCTTACTCTTGCATCAGAAAATAAACTTTAATTAGAGAAAACAAAGTAATACATTAACTGATATCATTTCTTTCCCTTGCTATTTAAACCCAATCACCTTTTGTCAGCTATCATTAGACATTTCTAAGCGCATGTTGACCCAGAAGTATGTTCAATCCAAATAAATACCAGTCTCTGGCAGGCACAGTGGCTCAAGTCTTTGGTCACAGCTGCTAGAGAAGCTGAGGCAAGAGGATCACTTGAGCCCAGTTCTTAAGTTGCTGTAAGCTATGAACAAGCCACTGCACTTCAGCCAGAATGAGACTCCCATCTCTAAAAATTAGAAATGTCAGTCTCTAACATTTCTCAGGCTTGAGGTCCTAGAGTTATTTAGTTGCTTGTCTCTGGGTCCTGTTGCATCCAGGAGTTGGGATCACTCATTCATCCAGGCCTTCCTCTTTGAGGGTCTCACCACTCTAAGATCTTCACAGGTGGTAGATACGTTGGTAACAGAGCATCTGCCGTGATCTGCTCATTCCTTTTCAAAGCAGGCCAATCTTTGTCTGGTTTAGTGGGAACACAAAGCACTGGGATGTTGATCTAAACCTAGAAACAGTAGTTTGTTCCTTCTACATGCTCAGTTAGTTTTACCTGGCCTTGAAGATGCACTTCAAATATCAACTCTGCTGTGAAGTGGCTTCTACTCCCTTCTCACAGCTTCTCTCCTAGTCCTGGTCTCTTCTACCAGGTACTAGAATCCTTTGGGTCTGTGTCTGTCTCCTCTAGATGAGAATAAGGTTTGCTCTGTAGTCACCACATATGAAGAAGATCTGGAAGGTGTTTTTCTGCCTCCAAAGCATGGATTTTAACCACACTTTAGATTTTTAGATACTATTTTTACTAGCATGAACTGGGACTTCCATTAGCATGCCTTTTAATCCCTCTTCCAGATTTCAGGGAAGGATGTTAAAGTGCCAAATAAAACAAGGAAAATCCCACCCCTGAAACACCCTGTTATGTGTGTCTCTCAACTCCAACAATCAGGCAATAGTTACTATTCTATGTCTATTCATCGGAATTCAGGTATTTTTACTTTGTTTTCACCCTAATATATATGAATATTCCAAGTAAAATACCAAAATTAATTTCTTAAACAGAACAAACTCAAGTTTCATGCTATTCTCCTTCCTAAATTGAGCTCTGATAAGTCTCATGCCTTAACGTGTGTAAAATCCTCTCCCACTCTGCTCATACCAACCCATGAAACAGCAACATCCACTTTCTCGGGAATGTTAGAATCATGTTCCTTATGCTTTGGAGGGGTACCTGACAATAAATACATATTACTTCAATAATCAAAGATAAAGTGCTAAATAAACAAAATTTTTTACTTTCTCCCACATATATTTTTAAACCTATTCCAATATAGTTCTCATTCCCTAGTGTCATCCACTTACATTATTATAAAGGATTCAAACAAGTTTATATTTTTTGCTAAAAGCATGCTAAAGTTTTGTATTCTTGCATTCCCACTCCCGATTTCTGAAATTTTTGTGTACATTTTTTGATCTATAGATGTTTAACTTGACTTTTCTCTTTTATTTAGTGGGACAGCAAGAGCAAAATAAGCCAACAAATCATCACATTACCTCTCACCATAAACATATTATATTTAAATACATAACTTTATCAAAAATAAAAGTTGCTCATGGAAATTTCAGTTAAAACATTAAGGCTATGACGGATGTTCATAGATGTACATATGTCAAAATTTGTCAAATTGCACGCTTAAATATAGGCCATTTATGATGTCAATTACAATTTATCTAAGTCTGCTAAATAAAACAATATCCAACGGGCACATACTGAAATATGATTAAAAGGCCTAATGCAGTGGTTCTCAACCTTCCTAATGCCGCGACCCTTTGATACAGTTCCTCATGTTGTGGTAACCCGCAACCATAACATTATTTTCATTGCTACTAGTGGTTAGGAGTCACCACAACATGAGAAACTGTTTTAAAGGGTTGCGGCATTAGGAAGGTTGAGAACCACTGGCCTAAAGAAACACATACACGCACGCAGAAGATAAAGAACCACCACACTATCAATGCAACAGCAAGTTTATTTACAAATTCAATTGAACAGAAAGAAAGGCTCACTAGTTTCAGGAGAAAACTTCTGGTATACAAACCATGGTTATTTTTCATTAATGAAAATAAGCGGCTTTCTATTGGTAAGGAAAATAGAGCTCCCCCATCAAGCAAGTAAAATGTTACATAAGCTAATTTTCTTAAATCATACGACACAGATGCAAGGAAGGATACAGAAAGCAAATCTGGGGATGGATTTCAATGAAATTTTCCATATGGTTTTGCATTCATTTAGAATACATTACAATAAACAGCGCAAATGCAATTACATATTTATAATAACTATTTCAAATGTTTAAGAAACTTTTTTAAAAAACGATAAAATACCCTCTTTGAAACACTCCTAGAAACTCCAGCTAGATCATTATCAGCCTCAAAAATATTTTTTAAGTTCTTACTTTTTTTCCTTGTGCTTTTAAGATACTGAATTTAACAATACTGCACTTTTCCCCACATATAATTACTCTCTTATAAATAAACAACAAAAAGACAGACTCTACCAAGACTACAGTGTTCCTATGAAATCTAAGAAGGCAAAAAAAAAAAAAAAGTTATTAAAAAAGAAAGCAAAACAGACACACAACACATATTTATAGATCTACATCGGCAGCCACCACCTCTTCTTCTATCTGCAACAGTGCTTTCGTGGGGAGGCTTACATCACATGGCGGTTGGCCGTCCAGCTGATCAGCAAGGAGAGAAGAAAGAGAAATGCTTAGATTCAGAAACACACGAATAGTGCCGCTGGGATACATAGCAGTCGTCACCCAGAGAGTGGCCCAGCGAGGCAGAAAGAGTAACCTGCCTCTCACTCTCAGGCTAAAGGCAGGCAACCCACAGCTGCTGGGCTCTAGAATTCTTTGTTTATAAAAACGGAGTAAAAATGGCTGACATAGATGTAAAATTCCACTCAACTCTCTATTATTTGTATTAAAGGAGAGAAAAGGCATGGGCCTTTCACAATGATGATTCCAAAAAATCATTTCCACGTGGCTTTGGGATTTGAGTAGAGAAAGAAAAGCGCACACACACACGCCCCCACGGGACAGGCCCAGCCTGGCCATTCTCCAACCTCAGCATCAGCCTCCAGGATAAAACCGGACGGCTGACGTAAGAAGGCTCAGAACCCACTGACAGATAAGAGAGAGTTGACTGGGCTTCAACCATTTCCAAAGCACTCTTCACATAAGGGGCCACATAAATACCTCGAAGTTCAAAAGCAAATGGTTTTGCTGATACCACTTGTAACACCCTTTCACAGTAAAGAAGAAACAGACGTTACCAGCATCAAGTTGCAAAATATAAACAGTAGTCACGGTGGTCTTGCTGTAGCTGTACACAATATACAACCTAATCATGCTATTCTACCTTTTATAACACACAAACATATGTTTAGACATGAAGGTTATTTTATTTTAAAAAATTAATTTTTCAAGAATGTCACTGAACACTGTATAATCAGAATTAATATTCTCCTTTTAAAAATATTGTCTATATTGATACATGATTATATCAACAGAGAATAAACTGACTTGTTCTTTGTTACTCTAAATAATAGTGTTTAAAGTGGTTCATATTCTAAATAACACAGAATTCATTGCTAAATAATAGAAATAAGGTGATGATGAGAGGCCAATTCTTAGTAAAGAAACAGAATTCAGCCTAAGAAGATTCATTCAACTGTCTGCTTTGGTTTGTTTGTATTTGTGAGCCACTGAGAGGTTTCTCCAGACCTGGGCAGATGACACAGGCAACATCCTGACGTTGGACCTATTCCTCCCTGATCCCCACAACCCACCCTTGTGTGCCTGGAACCCTGAGCGGTGAGACCCATTCAGACCCTTTTTGAAGGGGATAGACTAATAAGATTCCTATACCTAGAATATTAAGGCAGCGAACTTGATGGGGAGCTGGCTGGAGGTTCAGGGGAGTGCATGGGAACCCGTGATCTCCTTAAAAGACAAGAGATTTTCTCTCTGATTTGCTCTCTTACATTTGAATCTGAGAAAGCAGTCATGGCAGTACAGTTGCTGGTTTCGGATTCTGACTTCGGCTCCTGAGGAAGAGCCAGCTCCTGAGGAAGAGCCTCTGAGGTCACACTGACAGGCCACACACTGGGGAGGTAGAAAAGAAAAATCCATCATCAGTCAGCTCAAGAAGCCTTGGGGTACTCTTAGAGGAAATACATCACGAGCAGAACGCAGCTTCTAAGCTCTTAGATACATTTCAGCAAAGGAAAAATAAAAGGCCAAAAGGTGATTAGTAGATTAAAATGAAGCCCTCCAGATAAGACTTTAAAGAATTCATAAAGCCAATAGTAAGAGCCAAGATGATTAGTCTAAATATACCCCAGAAAAGTAGAAATAATTTGCTGATTGCCTTAAAGAAATTTAGTCTTCATTCTCCCCCTCACCCGTCCAAGGAATGGAGGGTACAGGCACCCCATGAAAGAGCGGCCACAGCAATGGAGCCAGGGTGCTGGCACTCCACCCTGCGGTGGGGCACTCCCGGCCCCCACCACACCAGCTGGCAGATGCGTCCACACAGCACCTCACTTCGGGGCTGGGTGTTTTGGTTTCACGCTCTCAAACTCCAATTATCTTGACTCATTGTGCTGTGCTTAGGAACAGTCCAAGCCAGCAAGGGACAAGCTTGAACAAGCTGTGGTCTGTGAGACTCCGGGACCAACAAATGCAACACTTCTCTGGCCCAATCTAAGTATAAGAATCAAACAGATACATCTCTAGAGATGGATGCTGCAAAACCAAGCAGTTACAGCCTTACTCCCTTCTTATGTGCAAAACCCGTCAGGGATAAGCAGGCTGTGCAATTATAAAAAACACCAGCCATGTTTTGTTTTTGTTTTTTTAATATACTGTCCCTGTTCAGAGCTAAGCTTTCAGACACTTGATAATCACATGTCCCCAAGCTGTTAACAACACCTGTAAGTTATTGAGTGAATTATATTTCAAGATTGTCAACGACAGCATCTTAAAAAAAGATTTTTGTACAACACATTTTACTTATAGCATTCTAACAGATTGGAGATAGGAAATGCATAGTTTTTGTAGATTTAATTTTTAAAACAAGGTTCAAGATTTTAAAATTAAGTAGTAGCGAGCCATTTGGGGTTCAAATGCAGCACAGACGGACAAAGACAACACCTCGAGCTTGTTAGTGGCACATCCACACCCAGCAGCTCAAAGCAGCCATGCGCTCGCCAAGCAAAGCTTTGCAGGCCAGCAAGCTGTGCATCTCAGTCTCACCTTAAAACAATGTAAATGATAACAAAAACCCAGGGACTCGATGACCATGGCAGCTCCTTTGCCCAGAATTTTATTACAGTAGGAACACATGCGCTTCCCACTGACTGACCTAGATGCAGAACAAGAATGGAACGGAAGCTTTCACCCGTGCAGTTCAAGATTCTTATTTTAAAATCACTCTGATAGTAACATGAATAATAGTGTAAGAAAGGTTCTATATATTTGTGGAAGAAAAACTTGCATCAGCCAACTGAAGCACGCCTTGATTCTATGGTAACCTTGAACAATCTCCATAGCATCTCCGACATCCTTGACATCTATTCACATGAACAAACAGTATCAGTGTGATTAGTCTGTCTTGGATTTTACGGGGCTACCCCTCATTAGATCACTTTCTATTCAGCAGTGGTGCGTATCCCCTCCTCTCATCTGCTGACATTTTTTTGCCAATTAACACTGCCAAAGCCCACAATTCTGTCACCCCAGGCTCCGGAATGCTAAGAGCAGCCCCAACTTCCTTCAAGAGACATTGCAAGTCTTCTACAGACGACCTTCTCCATATTATTATTTATCCTGGTTTTCAGTCACCTTATTTTCTAGTTAATGTATCAGAGCCTTCCTAACTGCCTCTGTGGAGAAGGAAGTGTAAAGTGCATGGCAGCTAGCTTTTATGCAGGGAAGGCGGCTTCACTGGGGATGCAGGCCTTATCTCCTCCCCAGGTGGTAAGGTGGGCCCCCTTCTTCTTTACCTTTGTGCCCCCACAGCATGAGCACAGCACTTTAGTGGCATAGCTGTTGTGTGTCTGATGTGAAGAGTATCACTTTCTAGATCAAGACCTAGTCAGGGCAGAAGAGCCCACAGCCTGTGTGTCTCTCTCTACTCTCCTAGAGTGGGGCTCTTGATAAATAAATGAGTACCCTCCTCTGCCTGCCTCCCCCTTACCCAAATGCACCAGAGATCTTCACCCAAATCTCTCAAACTCTCTGATTCATCTCAGTAGAGCCTGGTAACACGTAACATTACTTTGGATTGATGTGAAACGTGTTTTCTTATCCAAGTCTCTTACTTGATAAACACAAACCCCAGTATTAATCATGTGCTCCTCCTTCCAAGTATTCCATTTGTGGTCAGTGTATGCCAGTAGCACCCCTTTGGGATGAGAGCAGCATTGCCGTGTGTACTCACATGAGGCATAAAGTATCTGTGGAGAAGCTACACAGACCTAAAAATCCAACCCGTGTTGTTATCTAAGCTTCACTCCATCTCAGAAGACCACAGTTTCTAGTTGGAGCCTTATCATAATGTACACACTCCCCACACAACATAACCTCCAGAATTCTGTTGACAAATAGCCTGAGCAAAATGCTGGCAGACCAGAACAGCCAAGCAATGGTGTTGGCAATCAAAAACACCCAAATCAAGGTCTAACCTTCTTAACATCTCTTTAAAAACAACTAGCTAAAAGTTCTTCAGACTACATAGCTACATTATAAAATTTTCTTTTACACTCAGTTGCTATAAAAGTGAGTTTGTATATAGTGTCATGAAAATAGTCATACATTTTACAATGTTGCTTTTACTCATATATTTGAGGTGCATTCATGAGCTACTATATATTTTTATGACTCTACACAGAACTATTCAGGTACCTCTTACATCTAAGACACTGCCCACAAGCACAGGCAAACGAGACAATGGAATAAGTAGACGATTTAAAGGTCTCCACGAAACATCTATAAATGCTATTAGAGTTACACAGAAAGCTTCTTCATTGGTTTGATAAAACAGCACTAACATTTGACACATTCAAAAGAGCTTGTTTTTCTTTTTCATTGCAAAACTTGAACAAGGTTTAGAGGAAATTTCTAGGAAAACATAGCTGAGACTAGGAGAAGAAAAAGTGAAACATGAAGGGCCTCACCTGTTGCGCGGCTGAGAGCCTGACTGTGACATTGAAGGGGAATGGCTTTGAGGGGTGGGGGACGGTGAGGTGGCTGCACCTATGGTGGTGGTCTTCGTGGGGCCAGCGGAAGGTGGGGGCACGCTGGAAGATGGGTTCCGCATGTAGGCACGGTTTGACGTGGACACCAGCTGAGGCGGTGGGCGACTGAAGTCTTGCATGGAGGAAGAAGCATGGAATCCTGTAGACTGACTGAGCCAAGGTGACTGTCTCCAAGAACTGGATCGTGGGGAGTCCAGGTTATCTAGAGATTCGCCTCTGAAACACAGAAAGGGTTCAATAACACAATGTGATGTCTTCACCCAGAAATCTATTTAATACATCATTACAAACATTAAAATATCCATTTTACGTATTTTATATGTAAGCATTAATCTATTTATACATACAGATGCTCCTTGATTTATGATGAGTTAGAGATTAATAAACCTATCATAGAATGGGAATATCACATGTCAAAAATGCATTTAATTCACCCAACCTACTGAACGTCATAGTTCAGGCTACCCTACCTTAAATATGCTCAACACTTATATTAGCCTACAGTTAGGCAAAAGCATCTAACACAAGACCTATTTTAGAATAAAATGTTGACTATCTTACATAAGTTATTGAATACTGTACTGAAAGTGAACAACAGAATAATTGTATGGGCAAGTATGGTGTCAGGGGAATGCCTATCATTTTCACACCATTGTAAAGTCAAAAACCTGTAAGCTGAACCATTAAAAGTCAGGGACCACCTGTACAATTACCTTTAAAGAATAAAGTTGTTCTTCCTCAGAGGCATCGTGATGCTTCACCTGTCAATCAACCTTCATGCATTTTCATTTACTTGGTGCTTAGGTAAAAAGAATAAATACCAACCAAAGTGGAAAGAAAAATACTATGAGGAGAAATTTTTTAAATAAAAGCTAATACTCTACACTAAGACTAGAAAGCCAGATATTTATTTCTTAAATCTTCAGTTTAGACATGTCAATCTAAACAGTCTTTTTTAAAATTCAACTTAAAAAATACATATTATGCACTTAAACATGACAGGTAATAGGCAAGACACTTTCACAAAAAATATTAAATGTATTTAATCTTCGTACCACTGTAAGATTTCTGAAAATCAAATAGAAGTGAACTTGTCCACAGTCAGTGGTGGCACTGGCTTTCAAACCAAAGCCCCAATTCTAAAGTAGCTCAGGCCTTGCCTCTGGTTAAACCCACATTCACACACTATCCAAATCCCCCACATTTAACAAGCGTTTAATGCCCATGTTATAGAAGCATTTTTATCAGCCACGTCCCTTAAACTGAACAAGCATTTAAAATAGGACTTAGCCTACGAATCTGACTTAAATATAAATTTTAGAGAATCCCTCTAAACTCCAGATTATGAAGGTCTTTCCTACCTGGTGAATTTGTTTTTATTGCCTTTAAATATTCTCTTATCCCAAGCTTGAAATATTTTTTAACATTATAAAAGTGATCCATCATCTGGCTCAGCACCCATAGCACAGTGGTTACGGCCTCAGCCACATACACCGAGTTTGGCCAGTTCGAACCCAGCCCGGGCCAGCTGAACAACAATGACAACTGCAACAAAAAATAGCCGGGCTTTGTGGCAGGCACCTGTAGTCCCAGCTACTTGGGAGGCTGAGGCAAGAGAATCACTTAGGCCTAAGAGTTTGAGGCTGCTGTGAACTCTGATGCCACGGCACTCTACCAAGGGCGACATAGTGAGACTCTGTCTCAAACAACAACAAAAAAAGATCCATGATCATAAGGAGAAAGACTCTAGCTGTGCAGGAAGGTTATTACAGGAGGGTAAAAGGGGTGCCCTCTATCTAACAGCTTTTCTGCCTAACCCCAGAGGTAGCCACTGTTAACCGCGTACCTTTCTTACATATGCAAGTACAGAGACATACAAGTTCACATATGTAAATACACATCTGTATATATACACAATGTGTTTGGGTGCTTAATATGTTAATAAATGGGATTTTTCTACAATGCAGACTCCAATGCAGTCTTTCACATATGTATATTGGGTGTGTGGACATTGTGATTTTTTTTTTTCTTTACCTTTGCCACTACAAATAATATTTAAATGTACATCCTTGAATATATCTTTGTATACCTACCCAAATATACCTAGAAAACACCATGTCAGACATTAAATTGCTCAGAGTACAGACATATAAACGTTTCCTTATCCATATGCTAGAACTATCTTCATGTGTGCTCATACGACAGACTACTTCAGTGGTCCACAATGAATTATGCCTTGGGGTATGCATGCCCTGTGTCATCAGTCCCCTCCCACTGACTCCAGGCTTGACAACAAGACTAACTTGTCAGGCGGCGCATAGGGCACAGGCCCCATATGCCAGGGGCAGCGGGTTCAAACCCAGCCCTGGCTAAAAACTGCAAAGACTAACTTGTCCAGTGAGGCATCAGAACCATGATGTACATGTGATAAGCACCAGCTTATCAGGGACTGTCCTGGTGCAAGCCTTTCCTCTTTGAACCCAGATTCCATGCCATGACAAAGCCTGACACCTACGTGGGGAGGCCCCCATAGGGAACAGGGGCTCCCAGCCAGTCGCTCAGCGGACACCAGAGGGAAGCCTCTACATCCAGCTGCAGACTACAGCCCACTGCCAACATAGGTAGCTCAAAAACAAAGAATATTTTTTACATTTTCAAAGAGTCTTAAAAAAAAAACAAGGAATATATGACTGAAATTGATGTTGCCTGGAAAAACCTAAGTAATTTACTACCTGATCCTTAATATAAAAAAGCTTAGAACCGGAGACGATGAATTATTTTGAACACTAGGTTCTGACGTGGTACACTGTGCAGCAATATGTCTCTTTCCTTCTCTAATGAAAGAGTCCATAAAGTGTTACCAGTGCACCACTATTTATTCAACTACTAATACCTCTTAATACACCTAATAGACACTGTGGTTTTTTCTTACTCTTGCCACTGCCAATAATGTTTAAATGTACATCCCTGAATATATCTTTGTATACTTATCCAAATATGTCTAGAAAACAGAATACCAGCAACTAAATTGCTCAGAATACAAATGAATAAACTTTTCTTAAACAATGTACTGAAAAACTGTCCAATCAGTTGGCAACAAGAATTCCTATTTCCACATATTAAGCTGAATCAATTTTAACTCTTCATGAATTTTTTAAACAAAAGAGCTACGTACTTATTGTAGGCATTGACCTTTCACCGGCTTTGTGTTTTTTTTCCTATGAATTGTTCATATCACTGGTCTTTTTTCTAATAAAGTTATTAGGGTCTATTTTCTGATTTTGAAAAAGTTATCTATAAATTGAGGTAATTAGCTTTTTCTCTGTAATATGTTACAAATAATTTCCTCCAGTTTGTTTTGTCTGGAGAATGAAATACTGCAGTATTCATTTACCCAAGATATGTCTTTTAAAATGTTCCTCCGCTCATCTCCAATTAACATCTATGTCTTTACCTTCATAAAGTTATAAAAGTTATTAGGTTTATACCCTTCATGAACTCCTCTGTCACGTTAGATCCCCATTTAACCAAAATCTCATTGTAAACTTAAAAAAAAACCTCTTATTTGCTTTAGTTCAGTAGTCAAGAAAACACTAGAAGTAGCACATGTTACTTAAGCATCTGAATCATACTTCACAGCTCCACATTCAAATTTGCAATACATTAACTGTGTGTGTGTATGCCGGTCTTTCCAAGGGTCTTCCCTGACTGAGCCACTTTGCTTATATGGGAAAACAAAGTTACTACCATTTGTATCTCAAAACATTTTCCCCAAAGCTGTTTCTGACACATAATAAACAGTGCTTGATGACATGTGCTCTACTTCCCTCTCTCTTACCAAATCTTAGGCAAGCAGAACAATTATCATGACATGTCATCTATCCAAAGCACCAGCATGACGACAAGTTAAATAACTGCCTCATAATAGCGATGAGAAAGAAAATAATTCCTAAAATGCCTCGCACCTCCTCATGATCCCAGGCAGACAGATAGGCTCTTTATTGATGCTGGAGCTGCGCTGTCGGATCCAGCTGCTGTCCGTGTGAAGGGAAGTTCGCTTCCTCATTTCCTGCAGGATCTGCTGTCTTTCCAACTCTGCTTCTGATGGTCCTTGTTCCTTCTTGGAGCCTCTCTGCAAAGAGCTAGAGCTCCCCATTCGGTCTAAATATTTATTGCTTCCTGAATTAAAAAACGCACCAAAAACTTCAGAATTAGCACATTTAAAAAAGTGATAAACTTCCGAATGCAGTGCACCCTAAGATGCAGCACTGTGAACATGTGCTAACACTGTCAGTTCTTAAGAAGGTTGCTGCATGCGAATGTAAAGTTAACGGTCTCCTTCCTACTCCTAGAAATTCCCATTCCACAGCCAGAGGCACACCTCAGAACACACTCGGGAAAACTTCCATGCTGTCTATAAAATAAACCAGCAGTATTAGTTTCAGTATTATTCAGCTACAAAACGCTCATCTAGAAATAGTTTTTTTTCCACTCTTCCCTTCCTAAATTAAATCAGTCAAGTACATACTCAAATAACTTTGCAAGGAAACAGTTTTCTTCCTTCAAAAACTCATCCTCCCCCTGGGTGGAGACAGAAGACACACATGCATGTATCTGCGGCTAACATGCCCCACGTGTGCATCATGTAAGTCACACCAAATTGTAGGCATGAGGGCCTATTCAATCATTAAGATGGCATTTATGAAGGGGAAAAATATCCAAGCAATAATAACTCAAAATAATAGTCCATGAAGGTTATCAGTCTCATTTCTTTTTTTTTTTTTTTCTTCTTCTTCTTGGGGATCCATTGAAGATACAGGAAAATGTTTATCAGCTTCATTTCTATTTTATGAAGCCGATAGAACTATAATTTGAATATGTTGAATTAATTAATGACAATTAAATCAAGTTTTACCCTAAGGTATTCATCTCCTAGATTTGCTGATTAATTTCTGATTTGGGTAAAACAGCCACAATTTTGAAGCATTACCCGCACCTTAATTTGGATTAGGAAATGTTATCTGAGGATTTATTCTCTTTCTTTCTCTAGACTTTCTGCTATTGTCTTTGTTTCAAAATTCACTGTCTGTGCCTTAGTTCATCTCGCAGTGAGAGCAATGAGTAAGGCCAAAGATTTCTTACACACACCTCTGTTTACATTCTGGTATACGCACACCTTATCAATTTGGTCAGATGTTCAATAAATGTTTTCTACTCTGAAAGTGCTTTTTGGTATAACCGAGTTTTTAAATCAAATATTCAATAACTTCCACTGCCTGCTATTCAGGACCTTGCAATGAGTTGACAAAGGGACGAGCACACAGACACAAAATAACCAGATTCGTGACAAAAGCCACAAATAATAACGTGATCATTCCAGACTTCACAGTTGCTGTTACTAACGATCATGTGTTGAAGTTGAAGAAAGAATATAATCACTGCAGGTTAAAAACAGTCCATGGAATAATGAAGTACTTAAACCATAATGGTGGCTAAAGGCAAGTCAGGGAAGAAGAATTGGGAATATAAACAGGGAAAGGCAGGCCAGACGAGCCAGACCAGAAAGCAGGCGGTAAGGAGGGAACTGAGAGAGGATCATTTAGTTACAGTTAAGAGTTCCTTAAGGAAATACAGCAAAATAGGCTGGAAAGGTAAACTAGGACCCAACAAGGAAGGTCCGATGTGTTTGAGGAAAGGTGCAAGCACAGAACAATGAATCCTAACAGAAACTGTAAATTCCACGAGCCTTAACAGAGGTTACAAACTAGCTGCCCCTAGTCCATTGTGGCCTGCAGACATGTTGCTTTGCCAAGATTTACTTTTTTTTTTTTTTTTTTAATTCCTTGTCAGCACATACAAGATAACACAAAAATACAGATTTTTTTAAGCTGTTCTTTTACAGCTTAAAAGAAGAAAGAACAGGCAGTCAGAAGTTTGCATTCTGGCTCGTGGCACACTAGAGAGTGGCTGTCCAATTAGATGGGTGTGTCCACCTGAATCCCCACCCTGGACTTTCATCAATTCATGCAACTGACCAGCAGCCTGTTTATGCAAATCATGGCATGCAAACCCTGCTTAAAATGATAATTACTACTTAGAGGTGATTTCTCATATAATTTCAGTTATTTGCAGTCTTTGGAAACATGCTTTATATTAACAATGCCAAGTTCCATGTTGTTTTTGCAAACTTAGTGAAGTCACCATTTTGGATTTTTTGACACTTTGGCATTTATATGTACTATTTCAAATTAGTATATAATTTTTAAATCCCTTAGAATTCTGCAAAATCTTTTCTGCACCATTTCTTCAGCTGCATAATGAAACCTACTACACAAAACTGCATCAGCATTGCTTTGCAAAATCCCAGCATATTTGGTTATCAATTTAAAAGCCATTTTAATCTCCCAGTACTCTTTCCACTATAAAATAAAGCCAAACTAAGCACAAGATCGTTGTTTTGTTGCTTTTCTATGCAAATCTAAAAAAAAAATCAGTATTTTAATTATGTAATATTGATAAATGTGAAAGGTCTTGACATCAAGAATAGTTGACAGCACAAATAAACAAGTGTGTTGAAGAAGTCTGAAAAAAAAAAAAATCAGATTTACCATTTTTATTTGTGGGGTAATCATTCAGTTCTGTAGTAGATCTGGATTTACTCCTAAAACACAGAATGTGATATATTAAACATGTGTCATTAGTAACATATTTGTTCACATTTACAAACTTAAAAACAATAAAAAGATTGCTTCTTGAAGTAGTTGATTTATATCACATGTCTATTTTTAAACCGAGGAATTTTTCTTATCACACAAATGAATAGTAAATAGAAACATTCCTAAAACAGAGACCAGGAAAATGCTGGAAATAGATGTAAAAAATGTGACAGGACTTCTCCAGCTCATTCAATAATTAAGGCTAAGATTTACTGGCCAATTTTTGTCACTGTTCACTCTGATCCAGGTCTCAATCGTACCAGCCTCACAAAGCATCTACCATCAGGCCACACTGTCCCAGAGTCATTCTTCTTGGGCATTAAAATACCACTGGAACAGCTATGTACCAAATGCTAGCCTAGAATTCCCAAGAGGTACTAAAACATATTGCACAGCCAACTTCCAAAAATGCCTTAACATTGTAGCAATAAGATTTAAATCTATAAATCAACCTCATTCTCATTCTATATTCTATATTCTACAGTGAGCTTCAAAAATAATAGTAGCAATAACAGCATATAACAGACATTATAAAATAATATGCAATGGTACCTACGCATATGTATGCAATCCAGTAATCTATAATACATAATAATGTATCACAACTGATAGACAGCTGCATTTGTGAATCATTTTGCTTATATTTACACAGAAGAAAACACTTATTGCCAGACGTGTAGCCACACTCCTCAGAGCCTCTAGTCAGGCATGCTTTATCAGGACCGCCTGGAGATATTTCATATTTTCCAGGATTCCTTAAGTTTCCTTCTCTGCACTTTAGATATTTTCCCCCATGTATGGGGGGTGAGGGGCAGAATATCTAAAGTGCTATGAGCTATATATAAAGCTTTTTTGAATAATTAAACAAATCCATATGCTTAAAGAAGAAATAAACACATTAATTATCTATAGTTACCCAGAGAATCATTATAAATAGGTTATCAATCACTAGCCTTTTTCTAGCCTATTTGTCAGGCCATTACTACCTGTTTATTTTTTCCCTTTTACCTTTCTACTCTGATCCCTATTTATTCATTCATGCTGCCTGCCTATAGATACAGGTCTTTCCTTACATCTGACAAACAAGATAAACTTCCTAGAGTATCAGTTTCAGCTCTGAAAACACAAGTTAATGGCTCCACACCAGATATTTATAGACAGATTCCATTTAGAAGTCTTTATTGATTTCAAAACTGAAAAGCATCTTAAAAATTACTTTAAAATATTAAAAGCTAATGTTTTAGAAAATTTTAAGATGGGTATAACTTTTCAGATTTCTGAAATTTATCTTCATTCCCTAAAACTGACAAGTAGTTTTAACCATACTGCCTAGGAGAAAGATTATCATTATCATTTCTGATGCCCACGTGTACCCCTTTTTAAGAAAATTGTAAGTCGTTGCTCATAAGCTTTTTCAAATAAAGATTGCACTGGATTACAAAAAGGGGACACAGTTCTTCCCCAATCTGTGTAAATTCCCCTGGCAATGTGACTCCTTACCATAAAGAGGTACAATTCTCTTCTCCATAAGCCTGAGCTGGCCTACGACTATTTCGGATAATAATTGAGACCTCAAGATGCCTTGCAGGCTTCTTCTTTAATTCTCAAAGCAGAGCTGCCTCGGTAACTGGTAGCAGATGCATGAGTGAGCTCAGGCAACTAAAAGGACCACTCAGTCAAGCTCAGTCCACATGCTGACCCACCAAATCATGAGTTAAGTCACTAACTTTAGGAGTAGTTGGTCACACAGCAAAAACTAACTGTACAAAAATCAACCAGCAAATTCTCTTTGTATCCCACAAATGACAAAGGGCTAAATAGTTCTACAAATCATCTGCAATAGGCATCTAAAGCCAAATAACTACCAAGTTACAATGAAACCCTCTACACACCTGTCACTAGGAAGCAAACCTGAAGATTCTTCTTCCTTCTTTGGTATATCATAGGAATCAATAGGCCTAAAAATTAGATGAAAAAAATTTACAGTCAAAATACTAAGATGTTAAGGCCTTCCCCAAGTTTAAGATAAGGATGCCAAAATAATGTCAGTCAAGTCTCTTTATACAAATAGTATCTGGGTCAAAAACTAAACATACAAGGATATTTTTCAAACAGTACAAAAACAAACCCACTATGGGTCAAGAGATGTTTGCAGTTTTCTCATTCACTCATTCATTCCAAAGTATATGCCCAGCGCCCACCATGTTCCACTACTGCTGTAAGACCAGGCGACAGAAGTAAACAAAACAAATTTACTGGCCTCATCGCACTCACATCTGACTGGGGCAGGTGACCAAAGGACAAATGCATAATATTTAAAACAGGGTAAGCACACACAGAAAAAAAGGGTGGGGAAGAAGCATGTATTTTAAGCTAGATATCCTTAAAAGTCTAAGCAGGTGATATTTGAGCAGACACTAGAAGAAAATGAGAAAGCAAGACTTACAAGCATGTGATGGTTGACTTCACCGAACAGAGAGACTAGAAAATGCAAAAGTCCCAGGGCAGAACAGGCTGAGCATTTTCAAGAAAGAAAAAGAAGGCCAATGTGGCTAGAACGGAGTGAGGGGAAGAGTGGTAGGCATCAAAAGACAGAGGACAGGGCCATGGCAGGGACACTGGATGATGTTCTGATGTGATAGGAAGCCACTTAGAGTGTTGGTCACAGAAGATGATGTCACAAGTTAAAATTTAAAGGTCGTACTTGGGCTGGGCATGGTGGCTCATGCCTGTAATCCTAGCACCCTGGGAGGCCAACACAGGTGGATCCCCTGAACTCAGGCGTTTGAGACCAGCCCAAGCCAGAGTCCAACTCCCGTGTCTACTAAAAATAGAAAAACTAGCCTAGGACTAAACTAGGACTTACAGGTGTTGTGGCAGGTGCCTGTAGTCCCAAAATTTAAAGTTGTTGTGAGCAATGACACCATAGCACTCTACCTAGGGTGACAGAGTGAGAATCTGTCTAAAAGGAAATAGTAATGTAATAAAATAAAGGTCCTACTGGACTGTGTTCACGTGTGTAGAGAATGGGTGATATGGAGCAGAAAGAGCCAGGGGGCGCCTTTGCAGTACAACGTGGGTACAGCTCAGCAAAGCCTGTTAACACCCTGTGCCCAGACTGGGATCGCACCTCCTGTACTGGTATATTCTGATGGATGTTTCCCTTTCTGTCTCTGCTGGGCGCTGCGGCTCCTCGGCCCCGGCCCAGAGCCTCTTTTCCTGCTCTTCCTGCTGCCATGGCTCCTTGGGCTCCTCCTGGTGCTCGGGAGTGAGCTCTTCCTGCAGCTTCTTTCTGTAGGCCTCGGCAGCAGCTTCCTCTGGGCGCTGGCTGCCCTCCTCCTCTCCTGCTCGGGTCCCTTCCCTGTCCGAGGACTTGGAGCCTTCATCCCACGTGGCTTCCCAAGTGGCAACACTGGGCTCCCGTGTGGCCAAAGAAATGCTGTTAGAGTTTAGGACCATCTGTTCCTAGGTGGCCAGAGAAAAAAAAAGTCCATCTGAATCTGTGCATTTCTATAATTTCATCTAGAAATACATTCGATTTTAAATGATACTAATTATAGTTGGTCCAGAACACTACTCAAAAAAAAAAAAAAAATTGTATTAGTAATACTAAAAAAGCCACAAGTGCGTGACCACTTATAAGAGGAACAGGAGCTTAAACCTTAATATAATTTCATGATACAGTAGAAAAACTAGGAGAAAGTTTGACACCTTAATGCAACATTCTAACAAAGGAAAACTCACTGTATTTTTCAAAGAGCTACAGAGTTGAACATGTGGCCAAGAGGGAAACATCCCGCTCCTTAGCTACCCCCCTTCCAGAGTGGCGAGAGGGAAGTAGAGTCGGGTGGGCACTACCTCATCCAAATACTTGGAGTTCTCTCTCTCAGCCTCCTGTTTGGCTTTTTGCCACTCTTCCCTCAGTTTCTCCTGCTCACGTTGATATTTTTCCTATAGGAAAATAATATTAATATTAATCATCAATCAATAGACTAATTTTACATATCGGGCAGAACCTTTTTCATGGACACTCTTCCTATCTTTCCACCTTCACCTCAACCTTTACAGACAGCAATTTTATTTTCATTTCACCAGTCAGACCTTAATCCCTATAGGAGGAAAAAAGCACATGTTGAACTAAAATGCAGATGGTAGGAAAGGGTAGCCTCTCAGAACACCCTTTCCCATGGCTCCAATTTAGAGCTGGGGGACTGAACTACTCGGCAAAGGACCTACTAAATAATAGTTTGGGAGAAATACGTCATCACAAAGTCTGTGCACCTCTCACCCTAAGTGGGTGCCCTTTGTGCTCTTCAAAAACATACAAAGGGGTTAATAATATGTTTAAAAGGATGACTGTGGAAATATTTAAAACGGAAAAGTATTTAATGGAAAACTGTGCTACATACAAAATGATTTGTTAGGGATAAGACTGTTGGTGTTTTTCTGGTTCTGGGGTTTTCTTAATGAGCATCTCAGCGCTGGAGGACACAAACCAGAGAAAAGCCACCAAGGCAGCCAGCTCCACCCACGACCCAAACTACCTGCAGCAGGCGGTCCTGTTCCTTCTGCCACCGCTCCTGCCGCTTCCGCTCCTCCTCCGGATCCCACGCCCAGCGGCTCGGGGCGCTGAGGACTGGGACTGGCAGCTGACCAGTTGGCAGAGAGGATGCACAAACACAGAACAACACACCTCCGTTCAGCCACCTGTTGCGCCACTTTTGCACATACAAATTATTCATCTCCCACTTCACATAAACTGCCCTGGAGGAAACTTTGCTTTATAGTTCACAGTAAGTCTGTTCAACGTGGAACAGATCTGATAAACCCTTATGCAACTTAAAGGTAAGCGATGCTACTGTGTATGAATTCAGTCCCACCAAGCTCGCCTTGTTTATTCCAAACTACAAATGAACACTACTTACCTCGGGAGCCGCAGAATCAGAGCTTCCTGTGTTGGAGCATGTGGCAAGGAGAGGGAGAAAGCAGACAAAGTAAGACTTTACATTTCTATAAAATTATTTTCAGAAAGTTCTATCACTAGCTGTGTCTTGCCCAGTATACTGACTTTTTTTTTTTTTTTAACTATAATCAATAAATCCTTTTTCCTCCTTCGTTCCATCTGTTACTCATCTTCCAATTCACACCACAGATGCTAAAAATAAACCCCAGCTCTAGGTATTACAGCTAAATCAATGAGTATTTCTGAAGAGATTCTGGGGTTCTTTAATAAGCTGGGGAGTATCTCATAGTTTGGCATCACAGGAAAATAAAAAAAATCTCAATTATTACAACATCTGCCAAATCAAATTTTTTACTTCATATGTAAATTCATGGGTATGGTGTCGTCTTTTTTTTTTTTTTTAGATAGAGTCTTGCTCTATTGTCTAAGCTAGAGAGAAGTGTTTGCTACAACCTCAAATTCCTAGGCTCAAACAATTCTGCCTCAGCCTCCCATGTAAATGAGACTACAGGTGCCAGCCACAATCCCCAGCTAATTTTTTTTTTTTCCTGTAGAGACCGAGTCTTGCTGTTGCCTAAGCTGGTCTCAAACTCCTGGCCTCAAGCAATCCTCCTCCCTCAGCTTCCCAGAGCGCTGCTAGGGCCCAGTCTTATTCTTTTTATCCTGGAGGCACCTGCAGAAGTGTGTGTATCTATCATAGTACATTGGTTATTTTAAGTCTCAGAAAACACACTATCATATAGTATTTTAAAATTTTCTTAAAACTTCAGCTGTCAAGTAAATTATTCCCTTCTATCATTTTCTTGAAAAAACTGCCTTGAGACTTAGAGAAATATCCTTCCCTAAAATAGCCTGTTGAAGAAAAGTGAGAGAAAATCAGCACAGAGAAAGAAAAGGATTTGTATTCTTTTAGCCAATTTGAGCTAGAAGTGTCATACTGTTTCAATTACATAGCCACGGAAAATAGGAGTTTAATAAAAAGCATGAATCAAAAACATTAAAAACACTGACACAAATAGACATGCACAGCTGCTAAGCTCTTTCTGTTTATTGTCAAAAAGAGATCTGAATCCACAAAGGAAGAGATCTTGGCGATTAACACAAAATACACAAACCCAGTATTGTAAGGCAAATTTGGAAATGTTTCAATAATCTTAAAAGTAAAATGCAATAACATTTTAGACAGCAACAACTCAATCTCATCTGGCCATTGCGTCTCCAATGTTAGATATTACTTTTAAGTTCTTCATAGCAAAACACAGAGCTTGAACAGCATTCATGAGACAGAGGGTGACACAACGAAAAAGGGAAGAGACTGCCACATGCATAGCACTGGTGAGGTGGCCCTGCCCAACTACACCAACACAGAGGATCTCAAAATGCACCTCTCAGATGCAACCAAAATTTATTTCCCTTGAATTTGCTTCAGTCAAACTGACACTCCAAAGCCACCAATCCAATAGTAATAAAAACTCTCTTCTTCATTAAGTGCATTTTTCCAAAACCAAAACAGGTCAGAGTTTTTAAAAGTTGGCCAATTATATGTTGGTGTAATCTAATATTGTGCAATGTGTAGAAAGCAGTAAGGCATAAATGAAATTTCTCATTTCTTACTGTTACCCAGTGAAAAGAAGTGTGTGTTTAACAGCATCTCAGGGCTTTTTTTTTTTTTTCCTCCCCACAAAGTTTAAAAAAAAAAAAAAATCCTTTAGAGGTATACAAAGGACACACAAAGACCCATTACCACAGAGGTAGACCCATGAACTGTAAGAAAAGCCTGATGACCCTAGGGAAAGAATGGAAATGGTTATGTCACTTGGTCATACTGAGAGCCAAACCAAGGAGGCGCAGTGCCCAGCACCACAGACCAGGAGGAAGAGGAGAGAGTGAGAACAATTCCATGAAAGTGCATGAATTATCAGCCTCGTGGTTTACCTTGTTCAAAAAATTGTGATCGCCTTTTTAAGTTTTTCAAAGAAATGGGTTCAGATGCTAGTTGAAATGAAAAAAACAAAAACAAAAAACAATAAACAGCAGGTCATTCATTTTAACTTCTCACCACTGGTAAATAAAAAGATATTGGATAGACTTTTCTAATCTATAGCATTATTATTTTTAAAAGATGACAAAACCGATAGCCACAGAAGTTAACAATTATTTCAAGGCACACAGACACGAATTTTTAGTCGTCTATACTACATTCAAATTAGTTGAAGGGATGTTTTTTATTAATAAATTTTAGCTCATAGCATCACAGTTCCACAGCTACAGAACTATGCTAGATCACACAGTTTTGGGGAAATTGAAGTTAACACCTTTTGCTTATGTAAATCAATCCATAATCTTGTCTGGTATGAGGACAATTATCTATCGTAAAAATTATCTATTATTCACAGTGCTGATGAATAACAACTAGAAAGTAACAGGAAAGATGACAATAAAATAATTGATACCCAAAGAAAGATCAATTTTAAAAATGACACAATTAAAACAGTCCTCTAAAATATTTTGTCTTGGATTTCAAGATCTTACAGCTATTAAGTAAAGCAAGTGGAGAAAGTAAAATATTCTGATTTCTCCCACAGATCTGTCATACAACTATAGCATAAAATTTGAAGTGTGATTATTACTTGGTACTAATGGATCCTTACTTATCTAAACAAAACCTTCAAGTGACAGGGCCTGTGTGTATTCTCCTGGTCATTAAAGAGTTAGATTCTTATCAGCTGGCTCTGCCTTTGCCACTGGCATGACAGAACCCAAATGCCTTATATATAATATCATGGAGAAAAATAAGCAATCACTGTTTAAAGAAAAACTCCTTTGATAAAGAATGCAGCTTAAAATAAAAAATACATTATTAGATAGTCATTTCTGATGATAAAAAACAAAATATAATCAAGGGAGGAAGGGAAATTTATAAACTCAGGTTGGCTTTAACAATCTATTTTTTTTTAATTGTTAAATCATAGCTGTGTACATTAGTGCAATCGCCTGTACCCATTCTAAGATGCACCATAGATGTGGCCCCACCCATTACCTTCCCTCCACCAAAACCTCCCCCCTCCCTACCCCTGCCTTGGCCCTTTCCCCATAGTCTTGTGCTATACCTGGGTTATAGCCTTCATGTG
>CAUYPK010053928.1:0-16169 GCA_963574355.1 Loris lydekkerianus | reverse complement strand
AAACTTCCTATCATAGTTACAATGCTTTTAAATTCCTGAGCATAATGGCACCCAGACATTTCTACTTTAATCTCCTTAGCAACAAGAAGCACAAGTACCCACACTGCACACACACACACCACCCACAAAAACACCATCTCCCACACAAACACACCACACACAACAAACATATACACAAAACACACAAGCATACAACATACACCACACGCACACACCACACGCACACACCACATACACCACACACCCCACACCACACAATCCCCACACCATACTGCATGCATCAAACACTATACACATACCACACACACACACACCACACACACATACAGGCCACCTGAGTGATAAGGGGAGTTAGCATCATTGTGGGACTTTGTTGAGAGGCTCCTTTTACTAGCCAGCACCTGTGTGTGCTGGTGTCCGTTTGACAGATGTGTTTAACGAGTAGCCAGAGCACGGCAAACACCACTGTGTTAAGGCGTATAATGAGCCCACACCTCAGGTGCTGCTAAACCTCCATAGTACCGTCTAGACACAGTCCCTGCACAAACCGCCAATTTGGATGAAGACTCTGTCACTTAAATTAGTTGGATAAAGTCTGAGCGGGGCTGAGCTATCCTGAGGCCATGGATAATACACTGTCACACCACTGGGCTGAGAAAGAAACTGTGTGTGCCCGTGTATGTGTGCGTGCCCCCGTGCAGGTGAGGGTACGTATCAGACTCCCCTCTACATGTCATCTCTAATTCTCTGCCCCACCCAGAATGAGGAATTTCCATAGGACTGGGACGCTTCCCTCAGTCTCCAGGTGAAACCAGACAGAGTGTCTGTGAATGACAAAGCACCGTGTGCACTACTTCCACAAAGAAAAACAGTCTGTCTTCTGGCAGATCTGGGTCAGGTGGAGTCTGACAGCTGTGAGACAGGGTCAGGAGGGCAAGGCCTCCCGATGGACTGTCCCCATCCCTCACACCCCAGCGTGTGCAAGGTCGGTCGCATGCCACTAGGACCTAGGGCTGAATTAACCCTTTACTCCTGCCTGGGGAATGAGGCTCAGCCCTGAACCCCTGAGGGCAAGAGGTTTCAGATGGAAAAATTGGCTTTCTTCTTTGGTGACTTTAATGAGGAAGGTTGCCAAGAACCCAGAGTTGCTGGGTTTCTAGGGAGATATAAAAACAAGAATTTTAAACCTGAACTTCTGGATAGGCATTAGGGATTCTGAACACAAAAATTTTATGGAAACTATTCTCTGTGTGTATATGTGTATATGTAGGCATGAATATATATGTAGACATGTGTAAGTGTGTATATGTTTATGATATGTGTGTGTTGGTCAATTTGAGCTACTATAACAAAGCATAAAAACATAAATTTATTTTTTATAGTTCTGGAGGTTAGAAGTCCAAAATCAGGGGGCCAGCATGGTCAAGATCTGGCCAAGATCCCCTTCTGGACTGCAGACGCTGACTTCTCATTTTATTCTCACATGGCTGAAAGAGAGCAAGAGAATTCTCTGGCCTCTTCTTACAAGGGCACTAATCTTATTTATGAGGGCTCCACCCTCATTACCTAATCACCTCCCAAAGACCTTAACTTCAAATACTATCACACTGGGATTAGATTTCAACATGAATTTTGGGTGGAGGGGACACAAGCATTCAGTTCATAATAATGTGTGTGTATGCACACATGCATGAGTACACCTTTTCTGGGGAGATAGTTCAAACTTGTTCTTGGATTACCTGAGGGGTATGTGACTCACAAGTTAAAACTGCTGCATTAGCAAAGTCTTTCTAGGATTGGGTGGGCTTATGCTGGGGAACACGCTCTGTCAGCTGTAGGGGACTGGCTCAGCCACGCTTCAGCCTTGGTTATAGGGGGACACAGCAACTGTGGGCTGTAACTCTATGCAGTCCAGTTTGTAAGGTTTGAGCCAAGAGCCTGATGGTGAGAGCCTTCCCTGCATGAAGCTGGACAGCTGGTCCTCTGCTCTTCAGTAGACTCCTTGGCTGGGATCCAGGATTCAGCTCCTGAATGCCGCCCTCAGACACTTCAGTGCCATTATTCCCAGCAGGAAACCTCATTCAACCCAAGAGAAAAGGCAGCCTGTTTTCTAAACTCTGAGGAGAGAAGGTGCTCCCCATATCCTGGCCCTCCCTGTGTCCCTTGGCAGAGTACACGTCTTTGTTAAGAGTCAAGTGGAAGGCAGTACGAGCCATACCCACAGACCCCCCACCCCCAGAGAATAAAGTGCAGGCTGTGTTTGCCCAGGCACCATCCTCATTACAGAGCTATAGAGAGGCATGCAGAGGCTGTATCCAGTTCTCTGGGGCAGGGAGTACTGCGGCCTGAAGGATGGACTCTTCACTCTGAGGGTGCAGTTCATTAGGTATGTATACCCGACTGTGCTCCTGGACTGTCTCCTGTTTTGGAAGCCTGTCTTTGAAATGATGTTGCAATATATCCAGCCTTGAGATTTACCCTTGGATTGCAGGGATATTACATTATATTATATTATATTATATTATATTATATTATATTATATTATATTATATTATATTATATTATATTATATTATAATATTATTTACCCTATTCTGAAAAACAGTACAGCCTAGGAGAAGAGACAATGGGCCAACAAGTTACACCAGCTGATATGAAAAGTAGCACCAAAAGCCTGAGAAGGCTTCAAAGGCAGGCACTTTCATCTTTAACCAAGAGCTGAGGGGGTGCTGGTAGGGCCTGCCCTCAGGAGGCCTCTCAGAGGATAAGACCACCTGGGATGTGTCTTATATGAATATCCCTCCTGAGTGGCGCTGGGGTGGCCCCAAGCATGACCAAAGAAGCGCAATTGCTCTCCATTCATGTCACCATGAATAGGATCTTCCACTTCTGCCCAGAGGATAGAGCAGCCCACGTGTTGACCTTTGAGTGGTGAAGGTCTTGAATTCAGATATGCAAGGATGTGGCCACAGGTCCACAGTCTGTCCTTTGGTTTTTCATGGTGGCCATGCCATGAAAGGTCTCTATTTCTGATGAGATGTGCTGAGAGAGGGATGGTGAGGAGATTAAGGAGGAGGGAGGAAAGCCATTCTATTTCTGAAGGAGCAAAAACAATGGGTGACTCCAAATCTGCTCCTAGTCACAGTAACTACTTACTGAACAGTTGCCATACACAGAACATCATACAGGGCATGGGACTAGGGGAGGAATAACATGAATTCTGTTCTTGGTATTTTCAGCCTGGGGTAGATTAAGATATATGGAGTTCTAACAATTGAAGTACTCCCTTCCCTCTTTCCTGTAATTCAAAATAAAATATACTAAATTATAAATACAGTAGAATCTCTGTCAGTTGACTACCCAAGTCAAGTGGTCAACACGCAGAGGTGGTCAACCTAAGGAACTAGGCCTACTATACTAATAGTGGTTCATGTCTGGTCTATGAAAATCAAGTGAACTTGAGATGGTCAATGTAGGGAAGTGATCAATTATGGAGGTTCTATTGTATTAGGAGTACCAGCAATTCTAATTTTTCTCATGAGAACTACTTAAATGTTTTTAAAAATCCTTTTTGGACATCAAAAATTTTTGCCTAAAAAATACAAAATATGAAGGAGTTAGAAACATTTTTGTTTCATGGATACAGATGTAGTGCCTATGTTGAAGCTTTTAGTGTGCCTATCACCATAAAATTGTTCACTGTAGCTGGTAGGTATGTTTTAATCTCATCGCCTCCTACTTTCTGAGATACCAATTTCTTTGAAAATATTTCAGTGCTTGAACTTCATTGATGTTATGAACAAATTCTGAGGGAACTATGTGGATACCACAACCCTGATTTCAGTTCTTTGGAGAGAGAAAATACAGAGACCTACAGCGTGGACCAGGGCCCTAATTATCACAGATTAAGAGAACTCAGAGAGGGGGGAGGTTGCTTTTTAGCAAATACTCATGGAACAGTAAAAAATTGGCCTCAGTCTTCAAAGCTAAGTGAAATTTGTAATTCTATAGTGGAAACCAGGGCATTCAAGGCAGAGACTGCAGAATAAGAAAGCTAAAGCATGGGGTGGGAAAGGTGGGGCTGCATCCCACAGGATGGGGGCCAGACCTGAGTGGCCAGACAGAGAGTGTGGATTGTATTGGGTAGTTCTTGGGAGCCACTGAAGATTTCTGAGCCTTCCTTTGTTATTGTAGACCAATTTTCACCTTCAGGATATTCAAAACCACCCTTGCATTGCATTTCAGAGTATGAAGTGATGCCAGAGTAATTGAGTATTGGTAATTGCTTTCACTGTGCTTTGGTGGAACACATTTTAGAAATGGAGTTCTATCCTGTAAGTGCATGTATAGGAAAAACATACCAAAGGCTTCACTATCATTAGCCAGTGCCAAATGGGATTTACAGAGATAGCAAAGTGAATGGAGACCATGCCTCTGTCTTCCCTTACTACTTAAATCTGTGAAGGAAAGAGCATAGTAATTGCAGTGATTAAAAAACAACAACTTGGGGAAGCAGATATTCACATGGCCTCAGAGTAACACCCCCCACATTACTTATTAATTACAAAGGAACAAAGTAACCTTACAATAGAGAAATATGGCAGACACCACCTTAATCAAGTGGTCTCACCAATAATGGGACAAACTGATATTATGTGGTTTTTGATAGAGTGCAGTGGGAAGAACACAGCATCACTTATGTAGTATACTTGCCAAAAATCTTTGACCTGAATCTAATAAAGAGAAATTAATCAGACACATTCATATTGTAGCATATCCTAAGTCAACTAGAACGGACCGAGAAAATACCAGTGGTTTGAAAGACAAAAGGAGCACGTGGTTGCAGAGGGAATCCAAAGACCAAACATAAGTAACAAAAAGAATGCAACACTTGAGGTCAGATTGGATTGTGAATCATATAAATGAAAAGCTATACAGGACGTTATTGGGATAATTAGGAAAGTTTAAATATAGAATGTGTTTTAGGTAACAGTTCTGTCAATGTTAAGTTTCTTACGTATCATAATGGTATAGTAGTGATACACCAGAATGCTGTGATACCTCATGATGTATTTAGAGGTGAATTGAGGGTGACTGGGAAGAAAGAGAACGTAAATGTGGTAAGATATTAACGATTGATTAATCTAGGTGAACCTTGTACAAATGTTCATTGTGTTATTCTTACAACTTTTCTATAGGTTTGAATTGAGATATTAAAACAAAGCAACAACTCCTTATATAGCAATGTGGAACTGTGTGTGTGCTTATAACTGTGAACTAAAATTGACATGAAATTAACTTTACATATTGTTAAACTACCTACCTGGGTCAGATATGCAGAGTGGACATATCACTTGCTTTCTAATGGTGATGTGTGCTACAAGTTGGCTGCAAAGTGAGTTTTTCTAGTTGATCCTATTTTCTCATTGATTTCCATTGCAAAAATGGAGACTACTGTCTAGTAGATTGAGGTGAAAATGGCAAACCCTAAGAAAAGTGTTTCCCATGAACTGCCATTCTGTGTTATCACCAGGGTGTGTGTCCAAGAGTTCCAGGACCCTATAGAAACTTTCTTGATTACGTGTTTTGTTTTTTTAGTGTTTTCTAAACTTTGCTTTTGCTAAGGTAATGTGTCTTAGCAGAAACATGATCTCCAATCGTCTTGGAGATCTCCCATCTAATCCCCCACTCCTTAGAGCTGTTGGGACAGTGTCGTTGCCACCGTGTCTAAGAGGGCTGGGCTGCCAGCCTTTGTCAGTCGATGTCAATGATCCAGCACCTTTAAAATTCTTTAAGTCTGATGCGTCAGTATCTAGAGAATTTTTCACTAATTTATCCTATCAATCCTGTAAACTAGAATTCAATTAAAGTTTTTATTTTAAAACCAATGGATACTTTTAGAGAAATTGCAATTCTACCTCTCTAACATGGTACTCTAAGTTAACACCAAGGGCTAAAAGTGATTGCCATGTAGGACCCTCTGCCCATAGTGTCGTGGGGAAGATAGGGACGAAAGGTCCAGCTAGTGGAGAACCAGTAGAATCTGGAAGTGTCATATGTGTGTGTGTGTGTGTGTGTGTGTGTGTGTGTGAGAGAGAGACAATATCATTACTTACTATTACTATCACTGTTAATCACTGCTACTTTTGCTGCTCTTGATTATCCACTGCATGTCAGATACTTACTGTATTAGGTACTTGACAATTGCATATGTAATCCTTAGAAAAATCCTATAAGGTGAGTGTTATTATTCACATTTTACAAATATAGAAACAGGCTCTGAGAGGCTAACCAACTTTCCACAGTCACCTAGTTATAGACAAATGCAGAGCCAGGATTTAAACTCTGCCAGTTTGACTGTAAACCTCGTGCTCTTTCCCATTTTGGTGACCCCAGTGTGTCCACTCTTCAGGGAAGCTGGCGCTTATACTGCTGATTTCTACGTGAGGTAGAAAGGGCTTTTTCTCCCATTAGAGAAGGTTAGGCAGTGAAAGCAGGTAGAGGGAACCTTCAGAGACAGTTCTGGGAGTGGTTATCTCCTGATTACTTGGAAAGAGTAAGCAGTGAAGGGTCAGGATGTTGAAGTAATAAGAAGTGTGAGCCTGGAGGTTTGGAGTCTGCTTGGGGAAGGTCAGAATTCTGTCTTCCAAGAGCTGGCTGGGTTGGAGCTTTATGAATTCTGCGTCTTTTTCTTTTCTTCAAAAGTTCTGGTCCTTTTCTGTTGCCTTCAGGGCATTCTGTCCACATGTGGCCAGAGAGCTAAGGAGCGAAGGTGGGCATCCAGGGAGCCATGGGTGTAGCACCTGGAGAGGTCCCTTTTGGCTCCTCTTACTGGGAATGCCTCATCATTTGGTATTGCTTCATGTGCAATATGTCAAACTCCAAAGCTGTTCTCCAGGGTCCCAACTTTGCTGTCATCCAAAGCCCTCACTAGGCTATAAACACCAACCTCTTCTTTGAAGCTGAGGTCCCTCAAACCCACCTTTGCTATCCTTTCATCTCTCCGTTCCATCATGGTCATACATCTATCCTTCTCAATCAGGTACTATTCTATAAGTATCCTTGTAAACTTCCCAATCAGGTACTATTCTATAAGTATCCTTGTAATCTTCCCAATCAGGTACTATTCTATAAGTATCCTTGTAATCTTCCCAATCAGGTACTATTCTATAAGTATCCTTGTAATCTTTGCTTCTTCTATACCTGCAATACCAGCATCTACTGCTGAAAGTTTGGATGTAATCAGGGCTTAAAGCAAGAGGATTGGGTGAAGATCCATTTAAAAAGTAGTTAGATCTCTTCAAACCTCTCCTTTACTCCATGGATTTAAGTAAATAAATGCTATCCCCCCCCCCACCAACTTTGATAGAAGACTGAAGATGTATTCTTTCAAGAGAGTAAAACATAGATTTTGAGTTTAGGGGGACACCTAATAGAGAGAGTGATATCATACTGAAAACAGGGGTTAAGTGAAAGTCTGGTTCTTTGAACATGGAGACCTCCAGTCATTGCCTCCTATATTTGGCTCCTAGAACAGGGATAGACAGATTTTACACACTAGTCAGGTAATAAAAAGATTCTTCTCTGGGAAACCTTATCAGCCCTTCTAAAAAGACCTAAAGACAATGCTAATAGATATTTCCCTAAAAATGGTGTGGTCATATTACTCTACATTGGGGCCCATAGTCAGAAAGCCCCCCGTACAGATTCAAATTGTGTTTTAGTGTCCCACCCTTAAATAGGAGGAGATGGTTAAGGATCATCAGACACCCAGAGGGAAGGGCAGAAAAACGATAGGAAAGATAAAGACATAAACAAAATGAGAAAAAGCAGCCTAAAGAAAATAGATAATCTGGGGAGATGAAATGTTTAAAAAATTGTGAAATACCCTAGAGAGTAGGAGCAGATATTGCATTCAGATAAGAGGATTCCTTTAAATAAAGGAAGATGCAAAGAACTGAGAGAGGATACCCGAGAAGGTTGAGATCTAGGAGAACAGGTCTTCTCAAGGAGATCACAAGGATACACCTGCAGGGTCCTCTCCATGGTGACTCAGCCCTTGGGAATTTGTAAACTTCCTGGAACTTGGAAATTTCCAAGTTCTGTGAAATCCTGTAGTTCTGTAAGGGTGGGAATAGCATCTCCTGCTTGATTCAAACTGGCCAATGAGAAGGTATCTGTGGGGTGGAATTTTTTGACTGTTGATAAAAAGGGAAAGACCAAGCCAGTAGGGGAGCATGGCCATTTGGAATTCTTCTATGCCATAAGCTCCCAGCTGGTGAATTAAGCCCTTCCTCTTATAAACGTGGTGTTTGGGTGCTCTTTCTCTCCGTTGGGCCTCATCTTCATGCAACAGTACAAATCAGAGTTCTTGGGAATTAACATGTTAAGAAAAATGAAACACTCGGTGGATTTGTTGGAATCCAAAATCAAGGTTATGTTTTAGAAAGTAGAAACAATAAAAAAGACAGAGAAATGGAAAGTAGGAGAAAAAAGGAAGGTAATTAGGGCATCAGTCCCAGAAGTCCAATATCTTCATATAGAAGGAAGGGAGAAAATCATCAAAGAAATAATTCAAGAAAATTTTCTATAACTGACATACGCATCAGAAGTGAAAGTGTTCATTCAGTGGGCCTCATAATGAATGAAAATAAATTCATACCAAGGTATATGAAGGTAAATTTTCATATGGAGGACAAGTGAAGCTTCTGTAAACTCCTCTGCAGAAAAGACAAAGGATTAAGAATTATAATGGCCTCTAATGGCCCCAGATTATTCAAAAACAATGTGGGAAACTAGAAAAAGATACAGCAATGATTTTAGCATTCATGGGAAATATGGGTTCCATCTTGGACTTCTATACCCATCTAAACTATTAAGTGTGAGTCATTTTCAGAAGTGCATGGCTGGAGATGGGTGGGGAGGGGAGGCAGAGTATGTTTATGAAAGAGAGTTAAATGTTCACCTTCTGTTAGAAAAGTCAATGGAGAATGTTTAAAAATGAAAAAAAAAATTAGGAAGAAGTAAATGAAGACATGGCAATAAATATCAAGAGAAAAAGCTGAGAGAGTCAAAAGCAGTTGTCCCAGGGCAGCTGGAAATGATTGGACATTAGGAATGAGGGTGGAGCAGAATATGCCTATAAAAAAAGATGTGTTTCTTAGGTGTATAAAATATAGGTGGTAGAAGTGGTAGAAGTATTTGAACCTTTACTTTTTTGTGCACGTAAGGTTTGGATACCTATAAAAACTAAGAAGTTGCAGGTGGGGAGAAGCAAAAAAGAAAGGGAAAAGGGGAAAAGGAATAGGAAGAGGCTAAAGCAGAGGAAGGGCAGGAAGGAAAGAAGGAAGAGGAAAAAGAGGAGGAAGAGAAAGAGGAAAAAATAAGAAAGTGCGCTGTGGCTGGTGCTTGGAGAGACACAATAGTTGAAAATTCTAAGTCTTAGCTGCTCTCATTTCTAAGATAGGGAACATGTTACCTTCTTTGGTGGTTTTTTTTAAATAATTAATTGTTCCTGGTATAAAGTAAATCTTTAATCGATGTTTATTTCAATGGTTTCTCTTTTGGTTTTGAATAAATGAGAGACTTAAGAAAGAAGACCTTCTCAACAATGGAAAAAATTCATTTATTAATTTACTCATTATTCACCAAACCCCAGTGTCCATGTGATAGTCCTGAGTAACAATGCCAGGACAGCCAGCCCTCAGTCACAGATCGTTTTCTCCTGTTTGTTTGCCCACATTTTCAGGTTCTCTGTGTCAGGGGAACGTTCTCTGTGAGAGGAGCTTTCTTGCAGGTGCTCTTTCCATAGCGAGCACGCCTGATGTGGCTTTATGCTGCACTCTCCCTTGCCTGGGCCACCCACAGTGGGAGATGGAGCAGCACAAGTGTGGTCTGCAGAGGGATGTGGGGTTGTCTGAGAGAGGATCAGTGGGTCATTTTCCATAGTCAGCTCTCCACCCTCCTTGGTGGCTAGAAGTCTCCCAGCAAACCAGGGCTGTACCTGCCTTGGGTCTGCTGAGTATTTTCTTGCCATTGATAGGAAGTGCTGTTCCCTCAGTGTCTGGAAGCAGCTCTTGAGAGCTTCTTCACAAGCCTTCACTTTTCTAACAACACAGTTCTTTCTCTGAGTCCATTTATAATTAAGCTGAAACAAATGCCTCACTTTCTTTCTTTCTTTCTTTTTTTTTTTTTTCAAATGACTCACTTTCTATCAGAAACTAGCAATGGCAGTAATCAATAATGCCTGCTGATGCATGGTCAGCCCTGCTGCAGGGAGCCTGAGCCTCGAACAAGCCTCCTCTTCCGCGTGAGCCCTCCAGGAACTTGCTTCCCACTCCAAACACCTGAGCCACTTGCTGGCCAATAAGCATCCTTGCTTTTGCTTGGTCTTCTTGAGGTTATCTGAGAAAGCAGTCATCCGGACGAGGTTTAGACAGCAGGTCTGCCATCCTTGCCTGACCATCCTGGCTCTGAAGTCATCCCACTGTAGGATAAAAAAAGCTACATGTGTACTGAACCCTTATTAAATATTTTGTGAAGCTTTTCTTTCACAAAATGTATGACTAGCTTATATCCTAGTGTCCATAGCAAATCTGCGTTCGGTTTTATGGCATGCATGTATTGCTTGCACATTTTTTTATGTATCCTTGTTGGAAAAGCTGTGTGCTGGAGCTCTGGGGACACAGATCGTTTCAAATCAATAAATAAATCCTAAATTTTATCTCAGCCCATAGCTTCTTCTCTCTTGCTTGGGTGAGCTTTTCATCACAGAGGCTCCCAAGGACTAAAACTGCCTGATGGTTCTGGGCGTTACGAGTCGCTGCAGGGTGACAGAGCAGGCTTCAATAATACATAATTTTGCCCTTGAAAGCTGAGCTGGGCTTTAAATGCTTGCCTACCTGTGCTGTGAAGGAAGGCCATAGGGGAGGATGACTCCTTTTCAGGAGAGTGAGGGTGGAGAGCCAGCTTGCCTGTCTCGGAGAGTAGATCAGTAAGGGCTGGATGAGGGGTTATGCAAGGGTCAGATCTGAAACTGTGGGAAGGAAGGGTAGTCAGAGCTTAGGGTCAGGAAGACAGTGGGTACGCTGGATGCATGGAAAAGGAAGCAAGAGCTTCCCAGAGAAAGTGAGTGTGGCATTAAATCAGAGTGAGGAACTTTGGAGCCGGTGAGGAGAAAGGTAAGGGAAATTTTAGAAGGAACACTTCCAATGGCGTGTGGAGGATTGAAGCCAAACAAGTGGCATTCAGGAAGGAAGAGGTGGTGAGGCAATAGAAGCTGGGATGTGCAGCCCAGGGTGAGGCCAATGTCTATCACTTTGTGGTGATTTCCTGGAGCGCTTTGCCACCGAGCACACTGTTTCTGCAAAACCTAGAAAGAGTGCTGTGATCCATTACTTAGGTCTGCTGTGGGCGTGGGAGTCTGGGTGAGCATGCTTGGCAGCTATGTATATCCTCAGTAGGCATTATGTATACAAGGAGCTGTAACTCACCACTGTTCCCTCCATGTGCCCTGGCATTTCCTGTCTTTCTGTTTTTACTCGAGGTTGATATGATTTTTTTTTTTTTTGAAGAGACAGAGTCTCACTTTACCACCCTCGGTGGAGTGCCATGAAGTCACAGGACCCACAGCAACCTCCAGCTTCTGCGATTCTTCTGCCTCAGCCTCCCGAGCAGCTGGGACTACAGGCGCACGCTACAACGCCCGGCTATTTTTTGGTTGCAGTTCGGCCGGGGTTGGGTTTGAACCTGCCACCCTCGGTATATGGAGCGGGCACCCTACTCACTGAGCCACAGGTGCCACCCAACTCGAGGTTGATATGATATTTTACAACCAGTCAACAACTAGTCACAGCAGACCCTGGCTATAAACAACACATTTATACATGTACTATGTACTACTGCGTACATTGTATGTACTACTAAACGTCAGTTCTGCTGTTACTCCTGTTGTTTACTCAGCCTGTAGTGTCTTTTTCCTGTGTTAATCTAGTGACCCCCAGTCATTCTTTAAGTCCTCTTTAAATGCCATCTCCTCAATGTGGCATTTTCTATAAACTTTGCTCCTTTTTCTATGTTACCATGTTTGCATATCTAGATTATAGCTAGCACAGCACCGTCCTGTTGCAGTTTTGTGTTCATGTGCCTGCACCTACTTTAGCCTGGAAGCTTCTTGTGAGCAGCAAGCATGCCCAGTTCTTGTCTGAGTCATCGAAGGCAAGTGGAATGCCTGGCACATAATTGGCACTCAGTAAATCGCTCCTCTTGCCAAGCATAGAACAGGCTCTCATTAAACGTTTGATGACCAATTTAGTTGTGACCAGATGTTTTTCGTTTTACTAAAAGAAGATGGGAATGTGTTTGAAGGCAGGATAAAAATGCCCAGTACTCAACAGAACTTCAGGGAATCAGGAGTGGGTCCAGGGCTGTCCAGGCCAGCTGGGCAGAATGAAGTAGAGAAGAGGCCTCTGCCTTGAACCTGTTGGTTCTGACCCTCCTTTTGCTCAGGTGTGTTGGAGGGATCCAATGTCATTATTCATTTACTCAACACATACTTACTGAGCATCTACTGTGTACAGGCTCAGGGGACACATGCCCTTGCCCTTAGGGGCTGATCAGAAAAGAAAATTATGTAAAGGCAGAACTTAATGATACAGAAGGAAACCTCTTGTTTGCCTTTACATGTCCAGACCAGGGGAGAGAAAAATCCAGTACCAGTAATTACTTTAAAAGATAATGCCGAAATGGTAAGGCAGGCCAAATAAACCTATGCAGTTAGAATTCAATGTCATGGTTATCCTCTGGTGAGTATTGGGGGGAGGAAGCACAGGGTTTCCACTGTGATTGATGAAGGTGATGATTGTATGCAAATGCTCAACTTATAAAAATTAATCAGGCTGTACACTTGTATTTGGTGCACTTTTCTGTATGTACAGTGTATATCAGCAAAAAGAGGGAAAAGGATAATGCCTAAAAATAAAGTTGGAACCTCCATAGAAGGTAGTGAAGCTTTCTCAAAACCCACAAGATCACATTTCATTGTAATAGTTTTGACTCAAACTTAGGAAATCCTTTCTAACTGTCAAATTCACACACAAATGAACTCAGCTTCTTAGAAGCAGGGGCTGTATTTTATTGGTGCTGAATGCTCGAGGCCCAGCATAGTGCCTGGCCCTCGCAGGTGCTGTGGAGTCTATGTGCAATGATGGGATAGAATCAGCAGTTCTCAACCTGTGGGTCGCGACCCCTCTGTACCAATGAAAATACATCGCGGCATTAGGAAGGTTGAGAACCACTGGGATAGATGGACATCTACAGGCTTGTAGCATCACGGCAAGGATTTAGGCACAGGCTTGTAGCATTCACTGCAGTGGGAGTGGGCACCCGACTGTTCTAAACAATAACAATAGCTATTTGTCAAGGAATGACAGCAAGTCAGGCCCTTCAGATAGTCATCTCAAGGAAACTGAGGTGCAGAGCAGTGAAATGACTTATCCAAGACCACTCAGCTAGTAAGTGGACCCAAAGCTAACATTTGAAATCAGGCTTCTCTGATTCCAAAGCCTCACCCTTCCTCCTATAGCGCAATACTTCTGACACGTTCAATGGCTGCTCACAGTCTTGGGATTCTATGGTACTAATATCTGTCTACTTGGTGGCTTTGGAGAGAGAAACCTATTTTCCTCTGCCTAAGGACAGAGGTGTGGCCATCAGAGTGTGTATGAGGTAGGCAGAGGCCCCCATCTCCCCTGAGGGGCTTGCAATGTGTATTGCAAACATTTTGATGAGACCTGGAGTCCAGGCCAATGGGTCCTTACCGGGTGAACCACTCTCCCAAGGGAGGGTGTAGCTGTGCTTTCTTTTGAACTGTTCTGTTCCTTTGGCTGGAAAGTGCCCTTCCTTCACAGAGAGTTAAAGACGAGCTGGTGAGAAATTCAGCAGTGCATTTCTCTGAGGATACACTGTGCCTCTCATGACTGGCAACTTATTAAATATGTCACAACTTATCTGCAGCTGGAAGGATAATTTAGCAAACCCTGCGTCTGCCAAATGAGGATGTTTGCATTTCACACCAAGCATCCTGTTCATGTGTTAACAGAAGCGATCAGGGGAGGAGGCCTCGATCAAACAGATGATTAACCTTAAAAACAGACACACAAACAGAGCCACAATGGATGAATTATGCAGCAGGACGTCCCTGCCACTGACACCGGCCCACATCTGGTTTCTCTACTCCGGCTGTTCCCATAAATGACTTTCCTCCTCTCTTTCCTTCCTGGCTCTTGCGACCTGTTTTCCTTCACACAGAAGCCAGCACAGCGTGGCAAAGGCCTCCTGTCTGTGTTCCTGGGCAATCTTTCCCCAGAGGGGACCAAGGTCTCTAGAAGGGCACCCCTGCTCGCCCTAGGAACACTCTTGACAAACACTGGAGACCTTTTACCTCAGCCGCAGGAGCCAAGTCAGACAGTACACAGAAGGGAAGGAGAGACAGGCACTGTTGGTTTAAGCTGGTTTGCAAGGGGCCCCGGGAGCACATAAATCCTGCCAGCCTGGCTCACCTCGCCTGAGAGATACATCTTTTGTGTGCAGTCTGACCCTAGTGTTATGAGGTGCTGAGCTGAGCTCGGGGGTGGGCACTTTATCCTCAGACAGGCTCTAGTCTCAGAACGGTGGGTGTGCTCTTGCAGACTTCCTGTTTGGGGCCAGACAGGCCTTTGGCCACCTCGGAGGCTGGTTCTTGGCTCCTTCCAGCTGAGAGCCTTCTCCTTAGAGGCCCTTTGCGATCCTCTGGCCAGGCAGTAGGCAGGCAGCAAGGCTTCCGGAAATTGCCTTTGCTGCAAAAGGGAAGTGTCTGCTGAGAAGCCAGAGCCAGCCCCTACCAGAGGCCTGAAAAGGACAGGATCTTAGCCACGTGCGTGGAGTCCAGCACACAGAAACTCAAAGCCAAGCCTTGTTTGTTCTTCCTGCCCAGAATCGGAAAATTATGATGGCTAATATTAATAACAGAGGTCGACGTTTGTTCCAGAGCTTCTGGTTCCTAAGGTGCTTTCACTCCCCCTCATCTCCCTCCCCCACACACATTTTTTCATATACTCAGGCAAGGTAGAAACAGGCCTTATTGAATTTAGGAATGAGAAATAAGTGGTGGCTTCACTTGGGCCATCTCTGGGGAAGACACATTATTATAATAAAATAGGCAAATCGTGTCTTGGAATAGTTTGCTCAGAAAAAAAGTAAGATTTAAAAAAATACTGTGTTTCAGAAACTCTATGCATCACTTCTGATCCTTCATCAAGAGAGAGTGAATAATGGAATAATATTAAGTTTTGCCACTTTATCGAATGGGTATTTTCACCATTTAAAGTGAGGCTGGTCAGATCGAAGATTCTGTGAGATTTAAACATCTTCTACCCTCTGTTACTTATTCATTCCCCTCCAAGTCTTGGTTAAATAGTTACAGGGCTTGTAAAGTATTAATAGTAACACGGAATTTTTTTCCTTTTTTTTAGAATACTCAACAAAAAATACAATTTATTTTCCATATTCTTCCATTTATTTATTTATTTATTTATTCATTTTTATTATAGATAAAAATATGCACCATAGATGTGGCCTGACCAATTACCCTCCCTCCACCCAAACCTCCCCCCTCCCTTCCCCTTCCTTGGTCCTTTCCCCATAGTCTTGTGGTATAGTTGGGTTATAGCCTTCATGTGAGAGCTATAGTTTAGCTTCATAGTAGGTCTGAGTACATTGGATACTTTTTCTTCCATTCCTGGCATACTTTGCTAAGGAGAATATGTTCCAACTCCATCCATGTAAACATGAAAGAGGTAAAGTCTCCATCTTTCTTTAAGGCTGCCTAGTATTCCATGGTATACATGTACCACAATTTGCTAGTCCATTCGTGGGTCGATGGGCACTTGGGCGTCTTCCATGGCTTAGCAATTATGAATTGACCTGCAATAAACATTCTGGTACAGATGTCTTTGGTATATTGTGACTTTTGGTCTTCTGGGTATAAACCTAGTAGAGGAATTATAGGATCGAATGGCAAGTCTATTTTTAGATCTCTAAGTATTCTCCAAACATCCTTCCAGAAGGGACGTATTAGTGGGCATTCCCACCAGCAGGGTAGAAGTGTGCCCTTTCCTCCACATCCACGCCAAC
>CAUYPK010053926.1:0-27758 GCA_963574355.1 Loris lydekkerianus | reverse complement strand
CTATGAAGCTAAACTATAGCTTTCACATGAAGGCTATAACCCAACTATACTACAAGACTATGAGGAAAGGACCAAGGAAGGGTAAGGGAGGGGGGAGGTTTGGGTGGAGGGAGGGTGATGGGTTGGGCCACATCTATGGTGTATATTTTTGTCTATAATAATAAAAAAAAAAAAACACTTTGTCCAGGGTCACAGGGCTTAAAAGGAACAGAAAAAGAATTCAAATCCAGCTTTTGAACTCTATAGTAGGTGCTGTAAAATGTTCCTTAAAAAAAAAAAAAAAAAAAAAAAAGAAGAAAGAAAATACAAAACCATTTTCCATGGTTGTTGTAACATTACATGTTACTAGCAATGAATGGTGCAGTTTCTGAGTTCTTTTTAATTGTAGTAAAATACGTATCACATAACACTTAACCATTTTAACCATTATAAAGTATATAGTACTGCAGTGTTGAGTTTATTTTCATAAGGTTGTATAACCATCACCACTGTCTAGGAGCAGAACTTTATCATAACCACAAACAGAAATCCAGTACCCATTAAGCAGTTATTCCCCATTCTGCCCTCTCTCCAGTCCCTGGCAATCACCTGTTTCCTTTTGGCCTCCATGGATTTGCCTTAACTGGACATTTCATGTGAATGAAATCATACAACATGTGGCCTTTGTGTCTGGCTTCTTTTACTTACATTATGTTTTTTTAAGTTCTTGCATGTTGTCACATGTATCAGTACTTCATTTCTTTTAACGCTGAATATTTCTCCGTGTGGATATACTACAATTCTGTTTATCCATTCATCCATCGATGGATGGCTTGTCTCTACCTTCTGGCTATTTTTAATAGTGCTACTATGAACATTCATGTACAAGTTTTTGTTTGCCCATTTTCAATTCTTTTGGGTATATACCTAAAAACGAATTAAATTTCAAATAAAACATGAGACGTCAAGGTTCATTTTTGAATCCTAGGGTCTATCAATGTACAGTTGCTTTTGTGTAGTTTTTCCTTTTTTTTTTTTTTTACAGAGTTTCACTTTATCATCCTCAGTAAGGTGCCGTGGTGTCACACAGCTCACAGCAACCTCCAACTCCTGGGCTTAGGTGATTCTCTTGCCTCAGCCTCCCGAGCAGCTGGGACTACAGGCACCCGCCACAACGCCCGGCTATTTCTTTTTGTTGCAGTTTGGCCTTTGCTGGGTTTGAACCTGCCACCCTCAGTATATGGAGCCAGCACCCTTTTGTATAGTTTTTGAAAAGCCTATCCTGGAAGGGCCATTTGAGAGAGTATTTTCACACTTTTGGAGAATCACTACCATTTCTATATACATGCAGAATTTTTGAGGAAAAGGGAAAGAATTTTTAATTGAGCATTTTGGGATAGTTGAATGGCTTTTTAGTAGGATTTTCTTTACATTACAAAAAGCTTAGGCTTGCAGGTTCCTATTATAATAAACCAGTTATATTTTCTGTGAAAGAAACATTGAGGTGATGATATAAACTATTAAACACTGAAGAGTTTTACGTCTTGGATGACAAGAAACTATTTTAAGAAAGAGAAAGGTGTGATCAGATCAAACTTAAAAGGATGAAATTTAAAAATAACTCTTGGTAGGATGAAATATGGGCTGATAGAATACATCCTGCTAAGAAATAATAAGAAATAACTGCTTTGCTTTAATTCATATAGTCTGTTGGTAACTTCACATCACCTTTGAAGCAAGCATGAAATTCACCTATTCTTTTTAAGAATCCTGTAACTTTTTAATTACAAAGATAACTTAATAAAATGCTTTAACTTCCCCATAGGAACACTTAAAGTTTTAACATCAAATCTTCAAGGAATATTTGTTCTATACGATATTCTATGGGGAGTTTTTGTTTTGTTTTGTTTTCAGTTTTTGGCCAGGGTCGGGTTTGAACCCACCACCTCTGGTATACGAGATTGGCGCCCTACTCCTTTGAGGCACAGGCGCTGCCCTATGATATGCTATGTTTATCCTGTTGCTATCCTGTACTTCTCAGTACCTTGTCATTTCCTTGGGCATATAACTTCCCAGCATGAGGAAAGATTGTCTTCTGGAACATTTGTCCTCATCATAGGTAGAATCCCTTTCATGGGCTCCTCTAGCCTCTGAGCTTCCAGAAGGATTGGATTCAACATTCCATTTATACCTATAATATAAGGCTTGGCCTGCAGTAAATACTCAATAAATATTTGTTGAGGAAGTACCCTTCACATATTTTCATCTACAGCAAGTTGTATTATTGTGGGTACTCTGCATGGTGACCTATTCACTTTATTTCAGACTGATTTATGAAATTTCCCATAAGCAGAGAAAACATTTTTACTTATTTATTCATTATTATTGTTTGGGATTCATTGAGAGTACAAAGAATTAGGTTACCCTGATGAAAGCATTTTTATATTGTATAAGCTATTTTATTAGGTTGAGTAAAAATTCTCTTGCATTCTCCATTAGTAACATAATCTTCCAGAAAGGTATGTGGTCATTTGGGTTTTACAGCTCACTGTAAAATCACATACTTGTGATTCATTTTACTTCATATTTTTTCTGAATTCTGCTTATGTTCAGATAGTCTTGTGGATTCTAAATTTTTTCAACTCTTGAAGTATAGCCATTCAACCTGAATAGCCATTCAGTTTATATTAGTTGATGCATAAAATTGCAAATAATGATTTATGTTTATGCTTGGTCGAACTGAGTCCAGCTGGCAAATTTTAAATGTGTTTTTCCCCATAAAATGTTTCTTCAAACTGTAAACTTCTCTTTAAATTTATTATTAAATCATAGCTGTGTACATTAATGCAATCATGGGGCACCATACACTGGTTTTATATACCATTTGACAGATTTTCATTGGTTATCATAGCCTTCCTGGCATTTTCTTAGTTATTATGTTAAGACATTTATATTCTACATTTATTAAGTTTCACATGTACCCTTGTAAGATGCACTGTAGGTGTGATCCCACCACTCACCCTCCCTCTCCCCATCCTCCCCCCTCCTACCTAAGAATATGTGCCATTGTTTTAAATAGAGAAAGACAGGCACCAACCTACGAAGGATCAAGTAAATAGGAGATTTGCAAAATAGGTTATGATGCATCTTATTTTGAACCATCATAAAAGAATGAGGAAGTTCTTTATGTATTGATACAGCAACATTACCAAGATCTTTTATTAAGCAGAAGGAAAAAGGTGGTAAAATAAATTTTCCCATTTAAAGCTAGTATTTAAAAATGGAGAAATAAATATATACATATGTATATCTGTGCGTATTAGCACGTATATATGTAGACTATATCTGAAAGTACATATAACAAATTAATATTGGCTACATATGGGAGGGGAACTGGACATAGCTAAAGTAAGATATTTTAGCATCTTCAAAATATGTTTTTGTACCATAAATCAGTAAAAATATTTTCATTCTTTATCCCATCCTGACATAAAGTTCAGTGTTCAAATTATATTTCTCCTCTTCCCCTCTTTTAAATCTCCACTTCAGTGCTGTCAGTATTAGTTGGCCATTAGAAAACCAACCTGAATTTATTTTAATGTGTAGTTGACCGATAACTGCATACCTCCCAGCCATGTGTCCCATTCAGAACAGTTATAATCTTTCACTCATTATATTTTGTGCAGCTCTGAAAGAACTTCCAGGTAGTGCTAGTGTGATCATTTGATTAAAGTGAGAACATCAAGCCAAAAACATCTGTAGGGTCTTTACACATCCCTGACAAAAGGAAAAAGTTGTCACCTTCACTCAGACCAAAATTCTTCTTGGAGATGGTTGCCCAGAGGGCTGCCTGAAAACTGGCATGTCAGAAAACTCCAAGGACAGAAAGGAGGAGCTTCTGACTGAGCCACTATATCCCAAAGTGTGGTCATCACACATGGGAAAAGACCCAGAGCACATGGACACAATGCTTTAGCATGGGACGTTTCTTGAAAAAAAAAAAAAAAAAAACAAGCCTCCTCCTGCCTCAAGATCTACTGAATCCAACCACTGCATAAAAGAGCAGGGATATTTTCAGCAATGATATTGGTGACTAATTCCCTTGATCTGCTAATTTCCTTCATCCCAGTCACTGGTGATTTCCATCAGGAAGGATTTGTTTCTGTAACACTCAAGCCCTGGGCAATCTCTGCACAGCCAAGCCCAGTGTTCTCTGAGTCAAAGATCTAGAAATCTTTGCAAAGGGCTTTAGAGCCTCATCCTTTCAGGATTTATTCCAAAAATACTTTTCTAATCCTTTTCCTGGGGGCTCTGTGCTCACTAGGGGTCAGGCCCAGACAAACTGTTTTCTACTGACAGCTTCTGCCCTGAGCGCTGGCCTGGCAGGAGTTTTCTTTTCCCAGCCTACCTCATGTCTCTTGGCATTTTGGAATGTGTCAGGATGGTGTGTTCTCTAACCTCTATTTATTTATTTTAAAAAACAAAATTTAATAAGTACTTTGAGCCCAGCACACTTCTGGGCATTGGGGATTCAGAAGGAAACAAAAGAGACAAGTGGATATAGAAAATAAATAAGACAAATAAAGACAATATGATAAAATATAATGTTTTAGAAAAAAAATGTATATAACATGAGAAAAAGTGTGTGTGTGTGTAAGTGTGTGGTTAGGTGGTGAAGCTAGAAGATTGCAATTTTAGATAATGTGGCCTTCCTGAAAAGGTGAATTTTGAGTGAAGCCCTAAGTGTGTGTGATGGGGGGGTGCAGTAAGAAAAAAAAAAAAAATCTCATAAAACTAGAATTATACGAATGGAGAGTAGGGCTAGAGAATGTTCTACAAAGAGGATTACAAAAGGGACTTTACCGAATAAATGCAATCAGTGTAACCTAATTCTTTGCATTCTCATTGAATCTCCCACTCATCCCACCCCCCAAAAAACAGGTACAAAGGCCTAAGGTTAGAAAGAGCAAGCTTAATGTGAATGAAATAATCTGAGTGGGGTAAATACATTGAGGATGAGGTAAAGTGAGAGTGTGGTGAGCCTGGGCCAGGTCTTATAGCCTCTGTGGGTATGTTGGCTTTTCAGCTGAGACAGAAATCCATTGAAAAGTTTTGAAGAAAAGGCAGAACCTGACTTACTAAAATGTTGTAGGTACTTAGTTGAGAATTTTCCAATAGAAACAAGATTTGAATTAGAGAAATCAGCTACAGTCTTCCAGGTGAGAGCTAACCAGGTGAAGGCAGTGGAGGTGGAGAACATCTGGTATACTTTTAAATCAAGACCAGCAGAATTCAGTCACTGTATTTGACGTTAGGAGAGAAGGATGGGCATCAATGTGACATGTCAAATGGACATGTGATAATGGAGATGTCAAGTAGGCAGTTGGATGTTTGAGTCCAAGGGAAAAGTCTGGCTTGGCTATATGCACTTGAATCTCTGTATATATGCAATAATTTCAGTCATAAGATGAGATAAGGCTACAAATGGAGTACACAGAGGCAGAAGAAATTTCACAAAAGAGCTTGGGGTTGCTCCTTTTTTAAAGGTTGAGAAGATTAAGTGGCTCTGCCAAAGGAAACTAAGAAAAAATTCCTAGCTAGTAGGCAGAAAATGGGATGTGTATGCATTAGCCTGCAGGTTAAGAGAGACCAATATTAAAGATAGAGTGAATGTTCGATGTGTCTGATGCTACTGTAAGGTCATGGAAGATGAGCAGCAGGAACTGACCAATGGAAAGACCAATGTGGACATCAATGGTCCACAATGGACATCTTTAGAAAAGCCATTTTGGGGGGAAATAGTAGGGAGAAAATTTGTATTGTAAGAGGTTCGAGAAAGAATGACAGAAATTAGAGACAGCAGGGAAATGATGCCATAGCTAGCGTCCTGTAGAACAGGGAAGAGAGGAAATGGGAGTATCTGGAGAATAATGTGGGCATAGTAGATAGGTTTTGCTTTTAAAAACAGAGTAGTATAAGTATGCTTATATACATATGAAAATCGTCTACTTAAGGTGGAAAAATCAATGGTACGACAGAGAAAAGGGTAAAGTACTGATGCAGTGTGCTTGAATAGACAAGAAAAGTTAGGAGGGAGACGCAGTGCAGAAGTTGCTCCAGTCTGGGCACACAGACCCATGGCTGCGAGAGAAGGAGGAGAAACGGGTCCAGATGCGGTCACACGAGTGATGGAGAAAAGTGCAGATATTTGGTCTCAGAGTGTGCAGTTCATGTTGCATTCAGTTTTTCATATTAGTGTTTGAAAAAAAAAAAATTACTGGTAGAGAAACAATGAATTATGTGGAAAGAGAACAGACTTTTAGACAGTATTGAGGTCTTAGATAATCTATTGCATATGGCTCCTTTTATAACAATTTATATAAATAGACATTCTCTTTTTTCAGTTTTGTTTAAGTAAACAATGCAGCATTGAGTGCTTCTGCAGATTATTTAAGACTCCGCCCCTCCCTTCAAGGAGAGGCCTATCTGGGGGGGCAAGCCCTGCGGTATGGTGACCATATTTTCTAAATAAAAATCAAGACAGGTCATCCCACCCATGGCCTGACAACGACAGCAGGAGAGAATATTTAACATTAGGACCATCAGGATTATTCAGGGAATATGTTCTTCATTACTGTAACTAGTGTCAGATGTTTTTAAGTGCTGAACTGGAGAAATAAACAACCTTAAAGGAGAACAGAAAAGCAAATGATCTACTTTGCCTGGAAGATGTGGGCCTGCAAATTTAAGGCTTTAAAAATTAGTAAAGGGATGGTGCTGTTGGTTCAAAAGAGTAGGGCGCCGGCCCCATATACGGGAGTTGGTGGATTCCAACCCAGCCCAAGCTAAAAAAAATAAAATAATAAAATAAACCTGCAAAAAAAAAATATTGATAATAAATAAAAATATATAAAAATTAGTAAAAGAGAGAGGCAAGAGGGAAGCCTAGGCAGGTGCATTAGGGTCACACCGATTGAAGTTATTCAAAGGTGTATGGTAATTTTTTATTGGACTACACTCCTGTTTTTTAAACATTGATGGTAACATAATTATATCTGTAATTAAAGAGATAAATAAGTTAAACAGATAAAGCAAAAGGTGGAGGCTATAAACCATTAGGCATCTTCTGCAATAACCCAGGCGAAAAATATAATCAGGAAGTGACAGGGGAAATAGATATTTTGAGAAGGAAATAGATCCTAATACTCTTTTTCAGAAGAGGAAAAAGAAGAGTTTGACATTTATTTAGAAAATAAGAGAAAATATGGCAGTGAATATTAGGTTTCTGTCTGGAGTAAAATGACATTTTGATGTCATTTTGTCAAGATATAGAATGGAGAGGATGAGCAGTTTTGGTAGGAGGTGAGCAAACATGGTGAGTTCACTATGCCCGGCTGCATGCTGGGAAATTTCAGGAAGTTGTAATGTCTGGGATTTGTTTCTTTGACATCTTTTAAAGGATGTTGAGTTCATCATTTGAACTCAATAGCAAAAATGAAATGTAGTGATAATTACATGATATTGGATGTGAAAGACGTTGACTGCTAAAGGAGAAATTTATTATATATCTAGCAAAATCAAGGGTTCCCAATATTTCGAGTGCAGGGTAACTACAGCTTTCGGTTTGAAGCAATTTTTTTCTAAGTTGGAAGATTTTCAAGGAATATTTTATTGTCTTCCTTGGTATATATTTGCATTCAATCAATCCCTTAATTAAACACACACACACAACAACAACAACAATAACAACAACAAAAACAACAAAACAAGAAAACCCTAAGGGAGATGGTTAGGAGGAAATGATAAAGTCATATACTGTAAATATAAGGAATAATTTCTTGAAGATATTCCTCTATTTTATGGGTTGTGTGCCTTGTGGAAAATGCTTTTAAGTACAATTTTAGCACTTTTAAGAACCTCAATAGAGTATATGTAACAAATGTATCAAGCTCCCTATTACATTGTCTAAGTCATTATTTATACACCAAGAGCAGTTAATGACAGACTATAATGCTCATTTGATCAATCCGCAAAAAACTTATTGATTTGTGCCTCTCCAGTCTATGGAGTCAACATTTTGTAAACCTCAAAAACTAGTAAATTCTTTCTTTAACAAACTAAAGAACAGCATGAAATGCTATGAGTTTTGTCATTACACTATCACGGTTATTCTCTTACTCAGAAAATGTTACCGAAATCAGGAAGATTATTATATGAATTAATTATTATTATTTTTATGGTGAAATGATATTTAATTGATGAAATTTTTCTGGAAGCTTAGAGTTAAATTTACTACACAATCATGGCAAATATATTAATTGCTTTTAGTGTTTATGTATTTTTGTTGTATATTTTACATGTTTTTAAATTTTTCATAGTTTGTAGTTTTAGTATTTTTTTAAATGACTTTATTATTTGATTACAATCTCCTTGATAGCTTAAACTATAAAAGCATGAAATACTGAATATACAACCTGAACTAACCAATCCTGTGGCTACCTCAAGTGTTTTTGTTTGTTTTTCATCCTACTTTGAAATTTTTCAAATACTTTGAAAAATGCTAATTGCTCACTTAATTTAATGTCCTTATATAATTTTCTTACCAACAGAAAGATATATTAAAAAGTCACAGAAGCCTTGTTGGTCTCTTTGAAGTGTTACCAGCTGTGTCTAACGAGGATAGGTGCTATGGTTGAGCAGGAATTTTGTTGGTGTTTTAAAAATCAAGTTCTTATTTTTTATCAGACTATACTCCTATTATGATACCACACTTTGCAACACACCAGATACTTCCATATCCCAAATCAAATGTACATTTTTTAATTGAAGAATGGGTCTTTTAATGACAAGGTCATTTTTATAAATCATGGCTCAACTTTCCAAGATATCTTAAAATATACTTAATTTCTGCTAAATTTCAAATTACAATAGAAGAAATCTCATAGTTTATTTTCTTATTTTCATTTATATATTTTTTCTTGGAGATTCACCATTTTGTTTGGCCCATATTCCCTCTAATTGCCATGAATAAAGGTACTGTGATTCATACATTCATGTCAATTCATACCTTCATACCTTGTTCGAATGCTCATTTTTCCAGGAGTTGTGAGATGTAGAAAGGAAAGGCCCAAATCTCCTCTTTCGAGAACTAGGAATATGATGGGGGAGTCATTTAAACCAAAGAAGAAGGTAGAGTACAGTATTTGTTATTGTAGAATTTTTAAAAACTGTAAGCTGTGGGAGTACTAAGAAAAAAAATTGAGGAATCAAAAGAGCCTCACAAAAGTTGGCACTTCCATATGCTATAAATGATGAAAGAACAGCTATTTATAGTTTCAAAGAAAGACAGTTGGAAGATATGAATAATGGGTGTACGTGTTTTCTACAGTTGTCATTAAAAATTAGCACAAACTGGGTACTTTAAAAGAGAAATTGATTCCTTCTCTGTTCAGGAGGCCAGAAGTCTGAAACTAAAGTTTAGTCACTTTTGAAAGATCTGGAAGGAGAAACTGACCCAGACCTATTCTTCAAAAACAATAATGTCTCACTATTTATAGTTTTCCTTTATTTCAGAAATATCACAGGTACCGTAAAGGTCTTTCAAGGCAACATAAATTCATATGTATGATTTCAGTAAAATGGAAACTTTAAATCAAACTTTGCCAGCTTACAGAGATACGCCAACCAGTATAATAAATAAAGACAAATATCATTAACAATAACTATCATGTCTTGAATAGTTACGTGTTTCACATATATCTCTCATTTAATCATCACATTAATGGTAATGCTACCATGCTCTTTGTAGAGATAAGAAAACTGAGGTTCAAAGAGGTTAAGTAATGATATCTTTATTACATGCAATAAGCAAAGTAATAATAAAATAAACTGCATATGAGAATATAGATTACTATGGAAATTGAAAAAAGAAATAGTATATGAGCATAAATATTAAAATAATAATGTAGCATGTAACAGAGGAAATGGAACAGGACTCTGTGCAGTACGAGCAACTTAATGTTAATTCTTCTGCTTCTGCTTTCTGCCATGAAACTTATTAAATAATATAAAAATATTATGTGGCTATTTACTATGATAATAAAAATAAAAGCTATAGTATACATAGCATTGGAACTCAGCATTTGGGGATTGAAGGCTTTATCTGATAATATATAATTGAATATGAAATGCTGTAATAAAAAAATTGATATTTGTCTAATAAGAAACAAAAAACCAAATTTCTCTAAAATTACATTGTTTTAATCCTAAAAGAGCCTGAAGTTTTGAGCTGTTTTCCCAGGCTAGAATTTCTCCAGTATGATCATCATATCATATGACTAGAAATAGGGGTAGGAGGAATAAGTAAAAATTGAGATAACTCTGAAGAATATCATATCTTCAGAATGGATGATTCAGGAAACAGAATAAGGCAATCTGCATTTCAGACTAGTATTGGGAGAATTCTTTAATAGCAAACGTCTAAGAACAATTGATATAGTTTTATTATGGATATTCATAGTTTCACCAAATTAAAAAAAATGCTTTATTTTTCACATTATTTTTTCAGTGACTTTAAAGAGATAGAAGAAATAGTCATAAAATGAGAGTGATCTTAGTCTCCATAGGTTCTGTCAATAGACAATTGAAAGGGGTTGTATTATGTAAATATCTGAGATAAATGTTGTAGGCTATTTCTTGTTAATTAAATAAATATGTTTGGAAAAGCCATAATCTATTTTTAATTTTTTAATAAACCCGAGTAGGTGTATGCATATGGTATATAGTTGTCTTATAAAATAAATACAATTTTATGGAAGGTAGATTTGAGACTCTGGCTTCTGATTCAGAAAGAAGGCTTTGCATTTCATGAGACTAGTTCTACCAATCGGGCCAAATTTCCTGGGCACACATCCGTCTGGGAGTGGCTGCTCTCTTTACTTCCCATTTAGCAGCTGTACAACTGGGAAGCGTCCAACAGAATGAAAGCCACCTGCTCCTCTAATGATTTCAGCCAAACAGACAGGATTGAAGCTTGACCAAATGTGTTGTCTGTCACTCTGATTCAGTTTTAAAGAGTAAATCAAACTGGTCAAACATCCATGTAGAAAGTGTGAGCCATTAGTGAACTCCTGTGGTGCTTGAGGTTCTTTTCATGCTACTAGATTCTACAGATTTGGAGATGCCCTCTAAAATGAAGTCTAGAGATGATTGAGAGATAAATATGGAAAATTAGGCATTCTAGAATGTTTGCCTTGAGGTACGCTGTGTCGTTGCTCTCTTTAAATGAGTAGACAGGCACATTTTTCCCCACGTGCTTTTAGTATGTGGTTATTATGTGTTCCCAATTCTACTGATTTATTGTCAAATTCTTACAACAGTTTTCAACTTACCCCCTTTCTCGAGCTTGGTCTCTCTACAATCCTCTAAAATTATCTACAAGACAAGATAGTATAATAGGAAAGTAAAAATAAAATTGTGGGCTTTTGTATAACATTGGAAAGTCACCTTGGAAAATGACATGGAAAGGGGAAACTGGCCTCCACCACATTTCTGACCTTCAGCGATTCTCTTTAATACTTCTGATAATCTTTTAGTCTGGTAATCTGTGAAATAGAGTGATCTTATAGATTAGATGTGTCTGAAAATGTTGTCACTGGGTACATTTGTTCTGTATGTAAATATTTAGTATCTATTTTTTAAATGTTATTTTGAGATACGTGTGTTTCATCTAATTATCCATTCCATTTATATGTACATCATGACAAATATCCAGAGAGTTTTCAAGTATTCTCTTGTTTTTCCACAAGCTGACCGTATATAACATTTTTTTTTTCCTGTGCCATCTTCAACATCAGTCGTGGTTAGCAGAGGGTGATGCAACAATGGTATCACTATGTAGGTAAGAATATTTTCCTAGTCATGTGGGATTATGTTTTGCAAGAATTATTTTATGCCATAAGAATAAGTAGAAAAAAATCCACAAAATTTTGATGAATAATATTAGGACAATTCTTTGCGCTGTGCTTTTTCACTGACTCTCAAAGGTTGTAATCATCCAAAGCATTGATCTAGTGGGCACTTTCAGTGATTAACTATTGTTAAAAACTCCATAGACATAAGTTATAATTGTAGCAGACAAAAAAGGCGAATGACAAATAGCTAGAAATAGAAAAAAATAAGTAAATAAATATGGCTTAACAATGATTCATTGATTCTCTTGTTTTCAGTAGGTTAGGTAAAAATTTTATTGTAATGAATACATAAAGCACATAAACCTGAAATAATTTTAACTTTAAAAAACAAGATCTCCTATTTAAAGCTGGTATGTGCTTTATACCTTATTATGTTCTTAATTTAGACTCCCTTAATTAGGAGTTCACCAAGATTCATTCAAATGAATTAGAAATAATATTATAAAAAAATTAGATTCATGTGCTATTTGTATTCTTGCATTTAATGGGCACTTTGCTTTGTACTCTTCTGGAAATATTGAATGCTGAAGCAGCACCACAGAAAATGCCAACATCGGCAGATTCTCTCAAAAGTCAAGGAGCCCGTTACCTACCGTATATACTTGAGTATAAGCCGAGTTTTTTCCTGCACAAACACCCGAACTCAGCACAAATTTTGTGCTGAAAAAACTCAGCTAATACTCGAGTATATACGGTAATTTGCAGTGTTAGTTTAACTACACAGGCAGCTCACTCGGTTATACGAACCGAAGGAAAAATCAAGTTGGTGTAGAAGAAGATACAAGATTAGTGGGTTCTTTGACATTTTACACCTTTCACTTTCCTCCTGTACCCACTGTATCATCTGATGTCAAGAGAATCTTCCCTAGAAATGGATATGAAGACTAAGAAGGTGTTTATAGCTAATATGTCCTTTCTGCCCTGCCGGGTCATTATTTTTTTTTTATTTATTTTTTATTTATTTTTTTGCATCTGAGACTGCTCTTGAAACAAATTGTTGCATATGGTGGAATTCAACACACAATTTTAAAAAAAATGTCAATGGCATATCCTCCTGAGATATCAATATGACTCTGGAACCAATCTGTTCCTAAACTTTTGTTTCATAAATTAGAGTCAGCTCAATGGTATTGAACCACAGAATTCTTCAAATACAGTCACATTTTGAGCACAGATTTAAAAATAATTATCTTAATATTTTCCTGAAAACCATAGCCAATGTGTTTCTTAACATCTGTTTGACCTCCCTGGTTGAGTGGCTCTGTCTTTATTGCCTCAATATGCGGCATGGCCCGAACACTCGCGGTGATTTGCACCTATTTTTCATGGATGTGTCAGTCTGTGATTAGATAATTACATGACTTTTATAAAAGCATAGAAGGCTTAGAAAATGATGTGTTCTCCTCTTATGAATACTCAAGTACCCTTTAAATAAAACACTGTCCCTATTTTTAAAGACATGATAGGAAAGCAATCATTTGGTCTTTTAGGTAAATCACTATTTGTCATTATTTACCAATCCCATCGCCCCATATACAGTGTAAGTATTTTCTCTATGGCAGTCAGAGCTGTACAATGAAGAAGTTATATGATTAACAAAACAGATTTCCTGGGATCAGATGCTTTCTCAAATGATATGGTAGTATTCAAATGAGGACCTTACATTTCCAGATAGCTTATGAAAGAACATTTCTTTAATCTCACTATTTATTCTCTAAGATGCAATTCAGATGAATTTATTTAAAAGTGTGAATGAATTACCATGTTATATTAATTACAGATTTGTTGAGTAGCCATTCTGTCCAATTCAATGACATTCTTACATAAGTAATGGATCTTTGCTACCATAAACTTTTTAAATAATTGCAGAACCAAGTCGTAAATGTGAAATACAGAAGAACATATATTGTAAATAAATATTTACAATAAATAATTTTAAGGTTAAAGTAGGTTGAAATATATGAAATTGCCTTTTACAGTTTTGATCCAAAATAACTTAACAATTGTATTATAATTTTAAAACATCTAACTCTTCCTTACCTGTGAGCTTCTGTCCTTATTGGTCCTTCTGCCTAGAATGCTCTTCCTCACTTTTTCTGAAAGGGACACTTACTCTACATCTGTACAATCTCAGCTAGAACACTGTACGGACTAGTGTTTTTCCTCAGGAAGGAAAACACAGGAAGACTGAGACACTGCCTTACTGGTGATACACATTTTACATTTAAAATAATCTAGTTATCAAACCTTTGTCAGAAGCATAACCTGCAAATATCCTGTCCCATTCTGAGGGCTGTCTATTTGCTTTACTTACTATGTTCTTGGCTGTACAGAAGCTTTTTTAGTTTGATCAGATCGCAATAATGTAAAATAGCTTGTTCTTTTTTTTTATGGTTAAAATAAATTGGATTTTATTGTTTTTACTAAATAATACTAAAATAAAATTCATTTTGAAGGCAGGGCTTGAATTATTTAATTTTTATCCATTTATTTATTTTTAAAAAGGGAGGGGAAAGAGATCATGGCCAAAAGAATGTTTAACCTCCACCTCACCCAAACTTTTTAGTTTGATCAGATCCCAGTAATGTATTTTTGGTATACCATCATAATAATCTTTAAAAAAAGAAAAATGAACCAAAAATACTTTTAAATAATCATCAATTACACCTAAGTAGGATTTATTCCAGGTATGAAGGCTAATTCAACCACCTGAAATCAATTAATGTCCTCAATCATATTGAGAGGCTAAAGAATGAATATGACCCCCAAAGTGCAGCCAATAACATACAAAAATTTAACTTATGTCAAAATGAAAATCTTCTGCCAGAAAAGAAAAAAAAAAAAAAAAAAGCAGAATATAGAGATAATTTACAGAATGGGAGAAAATGTTTGCAATCTGTACATCACATAAGGAATTAATTAATATCAAATATGTATAAGAAACTCAAACAACTCAATAGCAAAAAACAAAGAATCTAATTTAAATGTGGTCAAGTAACTTAAATAGATATTTCTCAGAAGAGGACATACAAATGGCCAAGAAGTATAAGAAAAAAATATTCAATATTACTAACCATTGTGGAAATACAAATTAAACCCACACTTCACAATTGTAAGAATGGCTATTATCAAAAAGACAAAAGAAAACAAATGCTGGCAGAGATGTGGAGAAAAGAGAACCCTTACAGACTATTAGTAGGAATGTAAATTAGTATACCCACTATGAAAAACAGTAGATAGGCTCTTCAAAATATTAGAAATGAAACTACCTTATGATCAAAAAATCCAACTACAGGGTATATGTATCTAAAGGAAATTAAATCAGTATGTTGATGAGGTATCTATCTGTACTTTTAAGTTCCTTGGTGCACTACCCCACCCACAATAACCAAGATATATAGAATCAAGCTGAGTGTCCATCATCAACAGATTAATGGATAAGGAAAATGTAGTAAATGTGCACATAAATAATGGAATAGTGCTGAGCTTTCAGAGCAAAAAAATTCTACAATTTGTAACAACATGTATGGACCTGTGAGACATTATATAAAATGAAATAAACCAGGCACAGAAAGACAAAAAATAATAATAATAATCTAGTGTGTGAACATCCTATAGCTTATGATTTTATACACTCCTAACCTCACTAGAGTGCTTTCTGAAAAGTAATTCCTCCTGGGTAGTGTCACAATGTATTTGTGTCCTTGAGGATAGATGTCATAAAATATTTGTGTCTGTGGAGCTTATTAACATGACTGGCATATAACAAGAGCTAAGTAAGTGCTGAATGAATGAATATATGAATATGTTAAGATCCAGTAGTAACATTTGTTTTTAAAATTGAAAAGATCTTAGAGTTTGTTTTGTTTTTTTTTTTAACTTCTACCCTTTCATGTTATGAACAAGACAATTGAGCCTCAAAGCCTTGAGCAAGCTTGATCTTGCTCTTTAATAGTTGAGGTAGAGCTGAGATAGCACAAACAAAATATTAAAAATCATCTCAAATTATATGAGTAATAATTGGTGCACTTATTTGAGCAAGGAAACAATAACTCTGGGATAGGTCTAGACGATCAGAGATTTTGCAGTGGGACTGCTATTTAAATTGAATCTCAAAGGATAGATAGAATTCAGGCAGGCAGAGGAAAAGGGAAAGGCGAGTGGGCTGGAATGAGGCAAACATTGAGGGAGGAAAGCCTACAAGTGTGGAGGAGAGTGAGCGAAGAAATACTTAGGTAAGTCAATTGTTGTTTTGGTGCCTTCAAAAAGTATATAGCTTTAGTCCTGGTCTATATTTGGCATTCTAATTTTGATATAATAGACTATAAGTGAGAAATCTAGAGACTATTCCACCTAAATCTAAAAATGAATAACAATTTATAAAAGTATCCTACACTACAAATTAGGATTGAAATTAGCTGTACTCTCAAACTTTGAAACTTGGTTTCTATATAAATGCATAGTCTCTTGAAACAACTTGCCTTCCACAACTGGTAATGTAAGGCATCTTTCTATTTTTTTGTCTTCATCAAATTATCTCTATTAACTTTAGAAAATACTGAGGAATTTTCTTCGATAACAGAGTTTAGTTCTCTTTTTTATGAACACCATGTGTATGTGTCTGTGAAGTCACAAAGATGGGGCTGGAGGGGTGTGGGTGGGAAGAAACGCCATCTTGTGCTGTAATGTAGGTTTCTCAGCTCCTCCTGTGGACATTATGAACTTCCCACAGCATAACAGCTACAAGTTTTCTTCCTGTATTTGACCTTGGCTTTAATATTCACGTAAGAAAAGACACCACAGGTAGCCCCTTCTGATTATTTTGAGTTGGAAAAAATATATGTAGATGTCATATTGAGGGATATAAATACAGGTAATATATGTAGATATCAATCTGGTTAAATTACATATATGTACATACACACAAAAATATAATCTAAAATTGTACTCATGCTTAATATTTTAGTGAATGAAGAATTGGTGTTTTCTCTGTTAAATCATTTTAATTCAGTTAACAACCTTCTGAGTAGTTACTATGTGCCCCCAATATGACAGCTGTCAAGGATGCAATGACAAGGAAAAAAAAAAAAAAGAAAAAAAAAAAAGACAGACATGGTATTTGTTCTTATGGAGCTTTCAATTAATAGGCAGGGGCGGTGTAGGCAGTTAACAATTAAAGAACAAACAGATGGGTACATTACAAACTGTTGAAAGTATCTGGAGGAAAGCAAAGAGCTGATATGATGAAACATAGTTTGGGGGGGTGTTCTATTTTGGAGTAGGTGGTCAAAAATGTCCTCTCTAAGGGAGAAGTATGGAAACTGAGAGCTGAGATTAAAACTGGAGTTGCTCATATAAAAGATGGGGATAAGATGCTAAGCAATGGGGTACAACTGTATCTGCAGTGGTCCTGATGCAGACTTTGTGAACTAATGGAATCTTTGGTAGACAAGTAAGCAGAACTCATAAAGAGCAAGTTTGGGGACTGGATTAGAGGAGGAAGAGGTGCTCAGGAGTGGTCAGGTCATGAAAAGACATGCTGGCCACGCTAACACTTTGGATATTACTCGTGGTGTTATTAGAAACCAGGGAAGAGTTTAGTGCAGAGGATTGCCTGAGCTCGCTCATCTTTTTCAAAGATCCCTGTGACTATTGTATTAAAGATAGATTGGCTGGAAGGAAGAGAGAAGTAGGAATGTCAGATTGGAAGTCATTCGGTTGCCCGGATGAGAAATAACGGTTGATTGTGCTAGGGTGACAGCAAGGGAAATGAAGAAAAGTGAACATATTCTAGAAATGCCTGGGAGATAGAATTGCAAGAACTTGAAGAGCTTTGTGATTTAAGGGAAAGACCAATTGAGGAGAGCTCATGGATTTTCAGGTTGAGCAACTGGATGGAGAGAGGAGTCATTGACAGAGATGGGGCTCATTGTGGTGAGCAGGTTTGGTTGGTTCGGCTTTGCATGCAGAGTTGGAGGTACCTGATTTTCATTCAGGTTGAGATTCTTCATAGTATTCAGAAATCAAGGGTAAGATTTAGTGACAGATATGAATTTGAATAATATAAATGTATAGGAAATTGAAGTTATACGATTCTTAATCATAAGGAAAAAACAATCAAATTTGAATGTGATATATATAACATATATGTATTCATAAGTCCATGAGTTCATATAGACACACAAACTATAAATACATAAACACATATGTATAAAAGCTAGGGAGTAAAAAATAATTAATACCATTTGTACAGGAAGAAAAGAAGGGAGGAAAATTTTGCTTGCCTGGAAATAACCATATTTGTAACAACTTTAAAAGTCAAAATTAGTTTATTTTTCTTCCAAAGAACATGTATATAGATGTAAAAAGAAATTCATTAAAAATATGAATAAGAGTAACTTACCATTTAAAGTCCATATAGGGTATTTGTGTTGAAAACCTTCTGAACATATTTGAAGTCTGTATCCTAAGAATTGTGGTTTCATTATATGCTAACATTTAATTTCACATTTTAATGTAACACTAACACAAAACCTATAGAAGTGCCACTGCTGTCTGGATGGTGTGTCAGCTTCTTGGAGAGGGAATATAGAATGTGTGGGATATGGGTGACCTCCCTGCCACATCTTCTAAAGTTGTGTCTGACAGAAATATTGTCAGTCTACAGAATGCCAGCTGCTAAAAACAAAGGGCCAATGTAATGATAAAAATAGCTAATAGATATTTTATTCATGATGTGCCCAGCAGCGTTGTTATAAGTCCTGGATATATTAGCTCATTTAATTAACACAATATCCCTAAAATGGATACAATTAATATCTCTATTCTATACATAAATTGAGGTGAGTTAATATTGTTGCTGAAGTTCACAAAGCTCCTCAGTGGTAAAATTAGGATTTAAACTCTTGTGCACATGAACCATGTAGTGCAACTGTTATTTTTTGATTGGGTGAGTAGGCAAGGGGACAAGAGATTTCAATCCCAGAGGAAAGAAAGGCCAGCTATTTCCTGGAGTGAATGGCCTGCTGGCTTATATTGATGAAAAGGGAATGAAAAGAAAAATAACAGCAAGTTGTTAATTCATAAAACATAATTTTCCCAACTGCAAAGCTTGCAGCTTCTGCACCTGGTACATTGCTGACTCATCTCACCTGAATCGTTCAGTCAGCTTCATTGTGTTTGCAAAGACTGCTAATTATCTTACCAGGATAATTTAAACTATCAATAAAGAATGCAATAAATCGCTAAAAATGTGATTAATAAGGAGAAATAATTTTGACTATTCAGCTTGCATTGATCCTTGACATAAAAAGATTGATTTTGTATTCCATTTTTAACCTTACAGGCAACCATTAGCCACCTCTTTTTGCAGAGTTGAGCTGAGTTGGTTTTTCATTAAAAATGTAGCATTTATCTTATCGAATTCTTACTGTGATATCTCATTCCAGGAACAGAAAAATATTGTGACTTACCAAGAAAGCTGCACAAAAAGACAAATGTTACCTTAAAAAAAAAAAAAAAAAAAAAAAAAAAAAAAATCAGTGCAAGTAGAGACTTGAATACATGGCCTTTTCTTATTGAGGTTTTCATCATATTTAATTTACCTGATTACATATATTCCTTCTTTCTATTAATTTAGAAAATCAATCTCTTCTCTCCTGAAAACTATGGGAAGTATATGATTTTATTTGTGACTGAAATGTAAGGAGGTACAGTATCAAAATTATCTGATCCGTAATAACAAACAATAGAAATATTTTGTGTTTGAGGCATTCCATCAAAACTTGGGTGTCATAATATTTTAGTGTTAATATCTGCTTAGATATTTTTATTTTTCATAACTTTTAATGTATTTGTAAGTTTTTGCTAAGTAGAAAAAGTTGTACAACGAGAAATATTTGTACTTTTGAGTCATCGATTGCACACTAAAATTAATAGAACAATGAACATGCATATGGCATCAAGTGTTGTAATGTGATTTTCAGATCACCAGTACCAGAAAAAAATGCATTTTTTGTCAAAATGCATTTAAGTTGCATTAAAAAGTTTGCTGAGGAAAAAGTCAGAACCATCGTATAGAATTTTGATTTATTTTTGATCAGAAATAAATGAATAATAAATGCTGTTCTAAAGGTGTGTCAGCTGTGTAATTATTATACATAAAACTGCTTTATTCCTATGATGTGATAATATTAGGAACATCTGAAAAAAAGAATGAAATTTTAGAGTAGTATCCTATTATGAAGCCAGTCAGCTGTTAATATGCAGAGTATGAATTTAAAACCACTCCCGACTATTCCTGAATGTAGGATGACGGAAGATTACAAATCTAATTTTTCTGCCACATTTTATTTATCCATCCACTGATGCTGCAAGCAGTCTGAGAGTTACATTTTATAACATCCCCTAGTGCACCTGGCTTATTTCACCAGACTGGGACACATGTTTTCAAGCCTTACTATAGCCCCCACTAATACCTCACTAGTCAGAAAACACAGATTCTAAATGAAAACAAGCAAAATGTTATTTCTCTCCTTCCACAAACTTGATGGAAAAATTCTCCCTTTATGCAACCAACAAATCAATAAAATCCTACTCTGCTGGTCCCTGAGGAGGATCCCCGAAAGTATAGAAAGCCAGGAGCATTGCAGTTTTGTCCTTCCAATGGAACTTTTGGTTGCAAGTCATAGAAAACATTTCAAAGTTGCTCAGTAAAAAGCAGGATTATTGCAAAATTGCTCCCATTATTTCATAATATTCAAGGAGCAAAAAAAGGACGTTCATGAGAATCACACCTTAGGAATTTGAAAAAAAGGGTGTGGTGTCCTTTTCTAAAGAACATAGCATTCCTTCTGAATTATTTTTTTTCTGCATGTTAGTTCCCTTTGCTTTATATCTTACATTTGGTTTGAAACAGCCCCATTTAAGACACAACTTAAGGAGTTTTCTGAATCTTGACAGAGAAGATGTGGATCAGTATGGTAGGGCTCAGTAAGGAGAGCCTTCCCTGTGCGTTCTGCTGTGACCACAGGGTTAGAGCAGTTTGGTCTGCTAGTGTAATGGACAATGATGGGCCTGCCTTATGCTATATATAATCCTAACCCTGGAAACATGGCACAGACACTGAATGATGGCTAGACGTCCCAGCCAAAGCTGATTAGCAGGACTCCACCAATTCTGTGGAGAAGGGAAGACTTGAACCAGTTCTTGAAGAACTCGGGAAAGCCAGACTGTGGCTGACTAGGGCTGAAGATGGAGACTTGTGGGAAAGCTTCAATGAACGGTAACTAGGAGGGTGAGGGGAGTGAAGGTCTGTGTGGAACGCTGTGAAGGTTTAGAAAGGAAAACTGTGTGGAAGCCTTGGGTGGTAGATATGAGGCTTTTACCGTGTATGTGGGCTTCTCTGATTTATTGTTGTTAGTATTGCTTTTGTATATCGCATGTATTTTAGCAGAGAGTGGCTACTGTTGATAGGTATGCTGGTAAACATTAATGACCAGCTAACCAAAATAAAAATGTGTACACTTTTTTTTTTTTTTGAGACAGAATTTTACTTTGTTACCCTCAGTAGAGTGCCCTGGCTTCATAGCTCACAGCAACCTCTAACTCTAGGACTCAAGTGATTCTTTTGCCTCAGCCTCCCGAGTAGCTGGGACTACAGGTGCCCACCACAATGCCCAGTTATTTTTTAGACATGGGGTATCGCTCTAGCTCAGGCTGGTATGGAACTCATGAGCTCAGGCAATCCACCCACCTAGGACTCCCAAAGTGCTGGGTTGCAGGTATGAGCCACCACACCCAGCTATACGTGCTAATTTATTAAAAATTTTACTGATTAAAGTGGATATGAAGCACATTTACAAATAAAATATATTGCTGTAGTCTGAATGTCTATTTTCCCCTAAATTCATATGTTAAAATCTTAACTCTAAAGTGATAATATTGGAATAGGAGATGGGGCATTTTAGGAAGTTATTATGTTACCAGAGCACTGCACTCATGAATGGGGTTAATGGTCTTATAAAGCAGGTCCCAGAGAGCTGTCTTGCCCCTTCCACCACATGAGGGCACTGATAGAAGGCCCCATGTCTGAGGAAGTGTGCCCACACCAGACTCCTCTTGGTGACACTTGATCTTGGATTTCCCATCCTCCGGAACTGTAAGAAATAAATTTTTGTTGCATGTAAATTACTCAATCTAAGGTATTTTGTCATAGCAGTCCATACAGGGAATCAGACTCTTGACTGTGCATTTAATATAGCTAGTTAGTCACCTTAAAATACTGTCCTTGATTTTTGACAAACTCCTGTGTCTGTATCCAATCTGTTTGCAATGCAACCATGGTCTCCAGAATGGAGTTATATTCCAATCTGCTTATTCCTTTCCCAATAAAACTATTGTCATTAAATTAGATATGCAATCTCCCTTATTCCTAATCCTCATATTAATTATAGTCACTAAACTTAAAACTTTTTCAGGTTTTGTGTGACTTCAAATGTTTATAATTTAATAACAGACTCACGAAATTCTTGAAATTTTGTAATTGGCTCTTAAGACCCTAGATGAGCTGGCTCCACCAAGCACCTGCTGAGCGAGACTTGATGATGTCTACAATGTTAATGGAAAGGAAAATTGTGTGTGGTAGAATCTGCAAACTAATCAGTATGATTTGACTGGACATGGGACTACCAAGAAGTTAAAGAAGATTTTAAAGGCATAGATTTGGATAAAGTTGTTGTGATGACCCACAATGAAGAAAGGCTATAGGAATACGTTCAACAAATATTTATGGAAGAGCAAATACAATGAGTAAAAGCTAAACATTTTATACGTGTATAATCTATGGGATAGTTTCCTAAATAATTGTTAAAGTCACCTACAGTTCAAAAATAGGTATAAATAATTATTGATTTCTATTAAATTAAGTCTCTCATTTTGGCTTTTAGTGATGACCCTACTTGCACATTCTGCTTCAAATGGCACCCTTACTAGACTCTGAGCCCTCCCCAAAGTGAATCTGTCTTTATTTTCATCCTGTGTTCCCAGCATCTAGCTCAATGTTTGGCTCATACTGTTCAATAAGTGTGGGATGAGTTAAAGACAAACAAATCTATAATTGGCTCTCTAAAAGAGATAGTACAGTCAGTAATGAAAAGGGCCAGGCTTGTTGACTTCATCCTGGCCAAGCTCAGAGAAAGCGCTGACCAGTGTTAAAACAATGTTTTCTTCTTTGCAATCCCCAGAAAAGTCTATCAGTCATAGGAAGTATACAGGAATGATTCAATAATAAAATTGGCTCAGGGCTTAACACTCATGTTTCACTATTTCCAGGTTGAAAATTCCAGCATTCATTGTTTATTGGGACACACTTGAATCCCAAATCCTGCCAAGGATTAAATGACTTGGGTTGGATATTGATGTAGCTATAAATATTTAGCAAAACTGGGAGAGAAATTCCATCTGCCCCAGGCAACAGACATACCGTATGTCTCTACCTTTTTTTGTTGTTGTTATTTCTAGCAATTTGGAATAAAATCTTTGGAATTTGATTTGACCCTTCTACTTTATTGATAAGCATAGTAAGAATAAAGGCAAAGGATTAAAACAAGTCATTAGTATATTCACCATGAGCAGTGTCATTTAAAAATTTTATAGGAACTGTAAGGAATGGAGTTTTATATAAAGACTGTTGTTTTTCTTCCTTAAAGGTGCTAACTTTCCTGCCCTATTCTGTATTATGCTGCATTACTTACTGTAGGTTATGCTATTGGTATCATTGATAGATAACACTTACCTAATATTTACCATGGGGAAGGAGAGTGTTCAGCATTCTCCATGCCCTGCACTCTGAGAATTTCCCTTCTTCTCTGACTACTTCTCCTTTATTAAAAAACATGTAAAACTCCTTCAATCTAATCTTTCCATGATTGAGTTTGTTTAGACCAGTGGTTCTCAACCTTCCTAATACCGCGATGTATTTTCATTGTTACAAAGGGATTGTGACCCCCAGGTTGAGAACCACTGGTCTAGACTTACTTGGAAGTTCTCTTAATTTTTTGTTCTGTATTATCTCCCTAGACAATCACATTGACTTCCTGGTTTCATTGCTTTCCATAAACTGATAACTTTCAAATGTAGAATTCTCTCTCCTGGGCCTAATTTCTAAGCTTCAGGTCTAGATAGCCAACAATCTACTTGAAAAATTTCCTCTTGGCTTGCTCATGGTTTTTTTATGGTACTCTTCCATCAAGCCTATCTTTAGTAAAGTATATTGACTATCCAGAAAATTTTCATTCCAATAATTCTTATACACATATCAATTTGATCTCTTCCCTTTCCCTTGTCTCCTGGATCTAATCACCAAATCCAGTACACTTCCTCTGTTAGATATTGCTAATCTGTATCCTTTTTTCTATTCATAATGCTGCCATCCCAATGAAAGCAGCAGCATTTCTCTCTAGAAATATGAAACCATTTATGACGTCTTCTACCTAAACCACTCATAGCCCTAATCATATTAATCTTCTACTTGACACTGTTTCATGACCTTATTTTGCTCTTTTGGTAAAACAAATCCTATCAGGCCCTGTGTGATCTTTTTGCAGCTCTTTCCTTGGCTTTTTCCACTTCCCCCCACATTCCCTTCTTCCCTCTCTTAGTTCATATGTTGTCCCTGCTTCCTAATGCTTGGCCAAGACAATTCTGGAATATCTTTCATAGCACAAATTGAATCATATCCTTAACATGAATCTGTCAAGAATGATCCAACTAGGTGATGAAACCCCAATTCCCCATTTGTTGCCATAATCACAATTGTAGTTAGGTAAATTAGTGTGTAATTGTGTAAAATCTGCCAGTCTCACTTCAAAGTAACATCTTGGAGGACAAAGGCTATCTATTCATCTTTACAGCTGTGTTTCCATCTCCTAAAGTAATAACTCTATAATAATAGAAAAAAATTGATATGCTGGCTGGTGTTTGGATGAATGAGCTCGTTTAACACATACACATATAAACTTATCAGATATTTATTGGTATGACCATTCATGGAAACTAAGTAGAACTAAGTTTCAACTCTAGACCATCAGATCCTTGAACCACGCTCTGCAGTATACTGCAAACAAGGTTTAGGGTTTATTTTCTCTCCTGGATCCTCATTACCGCACATAATGAAAAGTTGATGAGGTCCAGCTACAGAATTCTAGGTAAAGAAGAAGAAATCAATACGTAACAGTATTTTTGTGTTAAGGATCAAATTGAATAAATTGTGTACCTTATTACCATTACATGGCTAATGGCTTCACTGGATAAACACCTGTTCTGCATATTATTATTTTTAATGCACTCATATATAAAATGAAGAAATGACTGAATAATGAATGTTTGATCCCCAAATGATGAAATCAATTTTAATATGCTTTAATCTTGAAATAAGATTTAAAATTTTCTTAGTGAACTGAGATTAATGAAGTCTTGTTAATGAATATATTGATGAGTTTGAAGGAAAATGGACTCTGGTCTTTCGTCATCATTGAGATGAACCCTACAGTACAAACTAAGAAGTAGACAAGAATAAGGCATTAAGGCAATTGTATAAGTGTAAATAGCTCATTCTTAACATTCTTCATTTAAAAATTTAGTAAGTATAGACTTGTTGATGTAGATAACAGGATAAAGTTAATTTTCTCCCAAAATTTATTTAAAATTAATATTTCATTTCAAGCATATTACACTCTCATGCTCCACTCTATTTATTTTCTTTCAATATCAAGAATTACAGATTAAGAAAGAACTCCTTTCCTGAAATGTTAATAAAAAGGTATTTTATTTCATGTTATATTTTATTTAGAACTTAATCTACTGAGAAAACATCTTTTTAAACCATATAAATAATAAAAATATGAAATTTCTATTGTTTTTAGAAAATAATTAAAATTTAAAAAAAATTAATATTTATATTCTGGAGGTATTTTCTGAATACAGATATAACAGTTTCCAAGCTATTTTTCTTCTAAAGTCTACCTATCAAGCTGTGTTCCCATGTTAACAAGCCTGAAGACAGATACTAATTGTACCCCCAATTTGTAATGCATCAGTTTAGCCCATTGATCTGCTAAAAAAAAAAAAAAAAAAGAAAGTAAACTATAAATGATATATTGATTCTATCTGACAATGCTTTGTCTACAAATCAATGTGTGTATGCAACACAGACCAGTTAAGAATGAAACAGGGTGGATACAGGTCATGAAAGAAGCAGGATATCCAAGATTATCAGAAACCATGAAATGAACACAACTGCAAGTTCATCTGATAGGTGTTTATAAAGATCTGTACATTTCCTGTGCAAAAAATTCATAACTATTTCATGACTAAAATATCATATGTTAGTCATAGGAGCTCTTTTGAAGAAATTCAGACTCACTTCTTAATCAAGAATGACATGATACAATGTAGGTCTTCCTCTCCCTTCATCAGATGTGAAATCTTTACCCTTACAAATTTATTTCTTTCCCTGTATCAAACCCTTGCAACACTCAAATATTCCCACGTGTATAAATTCTCTGACACCTCCCTCTAGATTGTATTTTAGAAGCTAATGTTTGACGTATATTAGGGACCGAGGAGCTTGTTTACCTTTTGGTTATCTTCAGATTGTTATTAGAATAGGCATCTATTCTTTCAGCTTGACAATAGGCTTAATTGTGCAACACGTAATGGCATATTACTCAATACATCTCCTGTGCCTTTCATGTTTATTTGGTACTATCAGGTCAACCCTGCCCAAGCAGACCCAGTTATTGAGCCAATAATTTAATTAGTTTTCAAAAGATGTTTATGCTTTTGAATCTTGATTCAGTCCTTTAAAATATATTTTCTTTATACCTTTGAGCTTAATGCATGTATTATGAGTTTAGGTTTAATTCTCAAGGTAAGATTAATCCTTGAATTAGGTTTGGTCTTAGAGCGCTCTGTGTGTGTTGTATGATATGTTACACAGTTGCTTCTGGGTTCTGTATGCCATGTTGTTATATTACCTGCAAATTTCTTACAGTTTCAGATTTAAAAAATCAAATACATTATGTTGGGCTGCTGAGAGGTTGAGAGATGGAAGAAATATTTTCTGGCATAATCACAAAGTAGCAATTCATCAGATTGCCAACCTTTCCTCTCTGTGGAATAAAATTTAATATGTTGTAGTGAAATATATGCATATGCTAAAAATTTCCAAAACTATATTCTAGAACCAGACAAAGGTGATGGTAATGTAGTACAACTATGGAAAAAAATAGTCAGACACAAGTTTCCATATTTGTCCCTCTATTATTTTTCTAGAGATTTGTTACATTTTGAAAGCAAAAATAGGTGTCAGCCTATATGAACATTGCTTTTTTAAAAATAAAAATACTCTATTTATGAATTATTCAAGTTAGTACGTCTGTGGGGATTTTTGAGGATTCTAATATGGTCAAATGTGACCTTCTAAGGTGATAGAACAAAAGAATATCGAAACTAATTAATATTTAGAAATGAACAAAAGAACATAGAAACTAATTAATATTTAGAAATGCTAGACTTCAGAATAAAATAATAATACTTCAAAATCTTCTATTAAAAAATCAGAACATTAGTTTCAAATAATATATATACATATATATATGTATAATGTTTTTATTAATATTAAATCATAGCTATGTACATTAATGCGATCATGGGGCACCATACACTGGTTTTATAAACAGTTTGACACATTTTCATCACACTGGTTAACATAGCCTTCCTGGCATTTTCTTAGTTATTGTATCAAGA
>CAUYPK010053925.1:0-16147 GCA_963574355.1 Loris lydekkerianus | reverse complement strand
TCCTCCACATCCATGTCAAAATTTTTGGTTTTGGGATTTTGTTATGTGGGCTACTTATACTTGGGTTAGGTAAAATCTCAAAGTAGTTATGATTTGCCTTTCTCTGATGATTAAGTATGATGAGCTTTTTTTCATGTGTTTGTAGATTTTGCATTTGTCTTTTTTAGAGAAGTTTCTCTTTAAATCCCTTGCCCACCCTGAAATGGGGTCATGTATTTTTTTCTTGCTGATAAATTTGAGTTCTCTGTGGATTCTGGTTATTAGACCTTTATTGGAGGTATAACCTGAAAATATTTTCTTCCATTCTGAAAGCTGTCTGCTTGCTTTACTCACTACGTTCTTGCCTGTGCAAAAGCTTTTTAGTTTGATCAGGTCCTAGTAATGTATTTTGGATACTGCTTCAATTGCCTGGGGATTCTTCCTCATAAAATATTCACCCAGGCCGATTCCTTCAAGAATTTTGCCTGAACTTTCTTCAAGTATTTTTATAGTTTCATGTCTTAAGTTTAAATCTTTTATCCAGTGAGAGTCTATATTAGTTAATGGTGAAAGATGTGAGTCCAGTTTCAATTTTCTACCGGTCGCCAGCCAGTTTACCCAGCACCATTGGTTAAATAGGGAATCTTTTCCCCAGTGAATGTTTATAATTGGTATGTCAAAGATCAAATGACGGTAAGTAGCTGGATCCATCTCTTGGTTTTCTTTTCTGTGCCAGACATCTACTTGTCTGCTTTTGTGCCAGTACCATGCTGTTTTGATCACTATAGATTTATACTACAGTCTCAGGTCTGGTAGCGTGATTCCTCCTGCTTTGTTTTTATTGCTGAGTAATGTTTTGGCTATGCGAGGTTTTTTCTGATTCCATATAAAATGAAGTATGATTTTTTCCAGATCTTTAAAGTATGACAATGGAGCTTTAATAGGTATTGAATTAAAATTATATATTGCTTTGGGCTTTATGGAAATATTAACAATGTTGATTCTTCCCAGCTATGATCATGGTATGTTTTTCCATCTGTTAACATCTTCAGCTATTTCTTTTCTTAGATTTTCATAGTTCTCTTTGTAGAGATATTTCACGTCCTTTATTAGGTATACTCCCAAATATTTCATTTTCTTTGGCACTACTGTGAAAGAAATAGATTCCTTGACTGTTTAGCTTGGTGGTTGTTGGTATATATAAAGGCTACAGATTTTGGGTGTTGATTTTGTAGCCTGAGACATTGCTATATTCTTTGATTACTTCTAAAATTTTGTAGTAGAATCTCTAGTGTTTTCCAGATATACAATCATATCATCTGCAAAGAGTGAAAGTTTGATCTCTTCTGACCCTATGTGGATAACTTTGATCACCTTTCCCTCCCTAATTGAAAGGGCTAAAACTTCCATTACAATGTTGAAGAGCAATGGAGACAATGGACAACCTTGCCTGGTTCCTGATCTAAGTGAAAATGATTTCAATTTAACTGTATTCAATACAATATTGGCTGTGGGTTTCCTGTAGATGACCTCTATTAGTTTAAGAATTGTTTCTTCCATACCAATTTTCTTCAGTGTTCTGATCATGAAGGGATGCTGGATATTATCAAAAGCTTCTTCTCCATCAATTGAAAGAATCATATAGTCCTTATTTTTAAGTTTGTTTATGTGTTGAATTACATTTATAGATTTACGTATATTGATCCAGCCTTGAGACCCTGGGATAAATTTGACTTGGTCATGGTGTATAATTTTTTTGATGTGTTGTTGGATTCTGTTTGTTAGGATCTTACTGAGTATTCTAGCATTGATATTTATTAGTGATATTGGTCTATAATTTTCTTTTCTTGTTGGGTCTTTCCCTGGTTTGGGGATGAAGGTGATGTTTGCTTCGTAAAATGTCTTGGGTAATATTTCTTCTTTTTCTATATTTTGCAAGAGGTTAAGTAATATAGGTACTAGTTCTTTAAATCTTTGGTAGAAATCTGACATACAGCAATCTGGTCCTGGGCTTTTCTTTTTTTAAGGGAGATTTTGTATAGTTGATGCTATTTCAGAACTTGATATAGTCCTTTGCTAATTTTCCACTTTGTACTGGCTAAGTCTTGGTAGGTGGTGGGCTTCCAGATACTTGTTGATTTTTTTTAGATTTTCATATTTGTGAGAGTAGAGTTTTTTGTAGTATTCGTTAAGGATTTTTTGAATTTCTGAGGGGTCTGTTGTTATTTCATCATTACCATTTCTGATTGATGAAATTAGAGATATGACTATTTTTTCATGGTAAAGTTGGCCAAAGGTTTATCTATTTTATTGATCTTTTCAAAAAACAAACTTTTTGATTTATTGATCTGTTGTATAATTCTTTTGTTTTCTATTTCATTTAATTCTTCTCTGATTTTGGTTATTTCTTTTCCTCTGCTGGGTCTGGGTTTGAAGTGTTCTTCTTTCTCCAGTTCCTTGAGATGTTCCATTAAGTTATTGACTTCATCTCTTTCTGTTTTCTTGAGGAAGAATTGCAGGTCTATATATTTCCTTCTTAGGACTGCCTTTGCAGAATCCCAGAGGTTCAGGTAGTTCGTGTCTTGTATGTTGTTTTGTTCCAAAAACTTGGTGATTTCCTTCTTCATCTCTTCTATGACCCATGTGACCTTCATCATAACCCATGTGACCTTCCATGTTTTTGTAAGAGTATGCAGGTTCCTGTTGTTATTGAGTTGAACTTTTATTCCATGATGATCTGAGACAATGCAAGAAATAATTTTTATTTTTTTAAATTTGCTGAGTTTAGATTTGTTGCCTATGATGTGGTCAATTTTTGAGTACATTTCATTGGCTGATGAGAAGAATGTGTATTCAGTTTTGTTGGGATGAAATGTTCTGTAGATTTGTTTTAACTCCAGATGTTTAATGTTTGAATATCAATCTGAAATTTCTTTGCTTAGCTTTTTTTTTTTTTTGAGGATCTATCCATAACTACTATAGAAGTTTTAAAATTTACAACTACTATGGAAGTGGAGGAAATGTAGTTGCTCATGTCTGTTAGAGTTTCTCTTATAAATTGAGGTGCATTGTGTTTGGGTGCATAAAAATTAATAATTGAGATCTCATCATATTGAGTATTACCTTTAACAAGTATGAAGTGTCCATCCTTATTCTTAATTATTTTGGTTGGTTTAAAGCTATTGTATCTGTGAACAGGATTGCAACACCTGCTTTTTTCTGCTTTTCATTTGCTTGGAATATTGATGACCATCCCTTCACCTTGAATATATTTTTCCTTTAATATAAGATGTGATTCTTGCATGCAGCTGATATCTGGTTTGAGATATTGTATCCAGTAAGCCAACCTGTGCCTCTTTTTTTATTATTAAATCATAGCTGCTTACATTAATATGATTATGGGGCATTATACACTAGCTTCACAGACCATTTGACACATTTTCATCCCACTAGTCAACATAGCCTTCCTGGCATTTTCCTGGTTACCGTAGCATGACATTTACATTTCACATTTGCAGAGTTTCACCCCTGCCCTTGTAAGATTCCCCATAGGTGTGATTCCACCAATAACCCTCCCCCCATACCCTCCCCCTCCCTCTTCTCCCTTTCCCCCGTTCCCCTATTCTTAGGTTGTAACTGGGTTATAGCTTTCATGGGAAAGCCCTAAATTAGTTTCATACTAAGCCTGAGTACATTGGGTACTTTTTCTTCCATGCTTGAGATACTTTACTAAGAAGGATATGTTCCAACTCCATCCATGTAAACATGAAAGTGGTAAAGTCTCCATCTTTCTTTAAGGCTGCATAATATTCCATGGTGTACATATACCACAATTTATTCATCCATTCGTGGATCGATGGGCACTTGGACTTTTTCCATGAGTTAACAATTATGAATAGGGCTGCGATAAACATTCTGGTACAAATATCTTTGATGAGGTGTGATTTTTGGTCTTCTGGGTATATGCCCAGCAGGGGAATTGCCGGATCGAATGGCACTCAGTGCTTGTTCTTGCTGAACCTGCTGTGTTCCTTCTCTGCTTGGGATTGTCATGGTAGACGAGGAAGTGAGACATTTTTGGAGTTAGACCATTGTACACAGGGTGAGAAAAATGTCCCTCCCCAGGGTCAGTTAAAGTGAAACGAAGTGCTGGGTCTCTTGATGTGATTGACTTAGTGGTCCTCAAAGCTGAGACCAGTGGTTCTCAACCCTGGCTGAACATTATAGTCTTAAACCCAAAACACTGGTGCCCAAGTCCTACCCTAACAGGATTAAATGGAATTGATTTGGGGTGCAGTCAAGGCATTGAGAGTTCTTAAATCTCCCAGGGGGTTTTCTGTGTAGCTGAGGTTGAGAACCAGATATCACCGGTCTTGTCTAAGCAGCCACACACTTCTGTTGACAGTTCTAACATGCCTTCAACTGGGGACAGATTTACTATGTAAAATTTGATCAGGAGGCTCGAGAATGATCTCATCTGTGTTGGAATCACTTGGTGAGTCTGACTACTTCACACTTTGGCACCCACGCCATGGTGTTCTCATCTCCAGCAGACGCCCAACTGAGTTAGGCAACGCAAATGTGAGTAAAAGGAAGGCCTTTTGCCAAGAGTTTCTGTGATTTTTGACATTTTCAAAAGGTAAAATGTCCTAAATAGATTATGCAAAATATATACCTCAGATTTGAACAAACAAAAAATTACCCAAGATTTCAGGGCAAACAGAATGCTAATTTCAAAGCCAGTGTATTTATATTAACATTTGGAAGAGTGCTTGAGAAATCATTGAGGTTAGGTTGAGTGAGATGTATTTTTGTGGTTCACAACCACTTCCATGTATAGTTATATTATTTTCAGCCACTCTGATGTAGGAGTAGTCATCAGGAATATTTCTACTACCTACTTGGGCCAATTCATCCCATGTTATGGCAGCAAGTTTCAGGGCTGGAGTATTACCACGATATTAATGTATGTCAAGAAACTGCCATCAGTAATATGTGGGTGGTGGAGGAGAAAAACAATAGAAATACATTGAACCAGAACTAGTCTATGGAAAATTCTCTAATCATCATATGTAGAAAATTACAGGATTTGGTTCTCACTGACTCCAATCAAAATGGATTTTCTGTCCTGTCAGACACGTGCTTCATAATAGAGGGTTAGTCACATATGCACCACTGATTTGTTTTTTTCTCCATTGCTAGGCATTGCATGAGACAGGACTCATCTCATGTTCTTGCGTTTGTAGCAGGAACTGCTAGCAGTGCCATTACGCTTCCACAGAGAATAGTGCAAAATCATTGCAGTATGAATAAAGATTCAAATGATAGGAAGCCAAAAAATGTGGGGGGGAAAATCATAGAGGTGTCAGGCAGCTAATTCACAAAAATAGTATATATATTTTGATATTTGAGGTATTTATAGCATTTCTCCACTTTCAGAATTTTTCAATTTGTTTTGATTGCTCTCATTAAAAATAAATATTTGCTTTCACGCTTAAGTTTGTACTATTTTAATTAAAGATGGTACCTCCTGATTAAGATTTAGGACTACAAAACCTGGATCTACCCTTCATATGCTGTTCATAAAGTGAATTAAAGGAGTATGTTTTGTATATTCCCATTATGTTAATCTGGCATACTTTAGAAATGAACAGAAGACAAGTCTCTCTCTCTCTCTCTCCCTCCTCCTTCCTTTCCTCTCCAAGCAGGACTTGTTGCTATTTGAGGCCTCCCGAATCTTCCCTTGTGCACATCACACACAGTACCGTGCATCTCAAACTTAATCACAAATGCGAGCTATTAGGCACGTTGGGGGTTCTGTCGCATACTCATGTTTCTCTTGTTGTACATCCACAATGTTTTCAAATTTCAAATACCGCTTCAAAATGGTCTTGAGTTCCTCCGATGTCAACCGTGCTTCCGCCATTGTCTCGGGCTGTCCTGCCTGTCTGGTGAAGAACCATTCATTTGATTCATGCTATGTTTTGAGCCAGCGTCATACTGCACATTGCTACCCTAATTCCATTCAAATTTGAAAAAGTAGTACATAGACAACATCTCTTAAAAGGTCTATACTTTTTTTTAGCACCTTCTGTATATTAAAATCATTAAAGTAGGTATGATGGGGTTGAGGAGATTGGGAAAGGAGTGTAAGGATGAGAGAAAAAAAAGAAACAATTACAATAAACAAGACAAGAGGCTTACCCATTGATGATGAAGTGCTGTTGAATGGAGGGATGTGGTTAAGTCAACCTTTTACACCCAAGGCCCAAGACAGACACACTAAGTTTATAGCACCTTTTTGACTTTTCCAGACTGGTAACTATTATACATAGGTGGGGATGGACTAGTGGAAGAAAATTTAAAAATCAGGTTAGTTTGACATAACTCCTTATTCATTCATGTTCTACCAGCATGATTTCTCAAAGAACTCCTGCTGGCTCTTGGTAATCAGTGCACAGTTCTGGTTTTTTTTTTTTTTCCCTAGGTGTAATTAATAGAAGGCAAGGAAAACCTATTTTGAACATTATTTCCTTAGCATTCGGGAAGCCAAAACAACCTTTAGTTATCTGTTTTGTCTTTTATGGATCTATGATTAAGGTCACAAATTCAAATTGAGACTAATTGGTTGGGAGATTGTATAAGGGCAGGGATTCTTGACTTTCTTTTTTGCTTTAATTTTTATGTTTTTAGTTACATTGCTCTTATTGCTTGATCTGTGTAAGTGGGAGCAGACCTCCTTAATATTCTCATGATAATTGGAGACAGGATATTAGGCAGTAAAAATTTTAGTCACTGCTGTGTTCTTAGAGCTTATGGGGGGATATTCATATGTTGAAATCCTAACCCCAAGGTGACAGCATTAGGAAGTGGGGCCGTTCTGAAGTACTTAGGTCATGAGCACCCTTCACTCATGAATGAGATTTGTGTTCTCATAAAAGTAACCCTAGAGAGCTGCCTTGCCTCTTTAACCACATGAGGATGTAGCAGTAAGGCACCATTTATGATCAGGAAATGGGTCCTTACCAGACATTGAATCTGCCAGTGCCTTGTTACCGGACAAAGAGGGTCTGGCCACCTGTCACTGTCAGCCGATACACAGAGATGGAGATAGGTCTACCAAACTTAATTGGTCAGAAGGCCAGCAGTTCTGGAGAATGGTGAGAGTAGCCTCTCCAAAACTGTTCTGTTTTTTTATTTCCAAAATTTCAGTTTTGTGCTATAAATTGACTAGTTGTGACAGAGATAGTATGGCCTACAAAGCCCGAAATATTTACTATCTGGTTCTTTATAGACAAAGCCTGTCAGTCTCTGATATAATCCATTCTCCACTCTGCAAAGTGATATTTCAAAAACTTAAATCTCATTATGTTATTACTGCTTAAAAATTGCGACAACATCTTATCCACAGAATGAAATTTAGATACTTCTATTCCAAGTATTATATAATTCTCAAGGTTTATTCGTTTAACCCCTGCCTACCTTTCTAGCCTCCTCCACTTGCTTACTGTATCCTATTATGAGACTGTATTTGCAGTGGCCCAGATTTGTGATATTTTTCCTCAAGTTCTTGTTTTTGGCAAATACACTCATCATTCAAGGTTAGGCACAATCGTTGGTGCTTAAGTAGATTTTCTAGATCTCTCCAAGCAGAATGAAATTCTTCTTTCATGTGACTTTATTATTTCTTCTTTTTATTATTATCACTAATAGTACTCATTTTAATTTGTTGCCAGTTGAGGTTACTTCTGTCTTTCCTTGTAGAGTATACCCCCCTTAGGAGATCTAGATGGTGTCTTATTCTACTTATCCTTTATGCCTTGCATAGTGCCTTGTATTTAATACATATTTGTGAAACATTTGCTGAATAAATAAATAAAGGAATGAAGAAACATAGGCTGAATCTTCCTTGAATAAATTTTCATGGGGAGTGAACCTCGATATTTGTGTGAAAATTCCACCCAAACTGTTAATTCACCACTAAACTATAAGCCCAAGAGACCCTAGTGACCTGGTGAAAAAGAAATAGCTGGAAGTTGAAAAAATTGGGCAGACATTTTAGCTGCTGCCCACTACAGGGAAGGTAGAGTTTGGATATTGAGAATGGCGTAGTTAACTACCTAGAACAAAAGTCAACACCTTTCAGAGAAATATAGAATCCAGAGTCTATAAAACATACCTTTCGGCTGGGCACAGTGGCTCAGGCCTGTAATCCTACCACTCTGGGAGGTCGAGGCAGGTGGATTGCCTGAGCTCACAGGCTTGAGATCAGTCTAAACCAGAGACAAATGTTGTCTCTAAAAATGGCTGGGTATTGTGGTGGGTGCCTGTAGTCCCAGCTACTTGGGAGGCTGAGGCAAGAGAATCCCTTAAGTCCAAGAGTTTGAGGTTGCTTTGAGCTGTGATGCCACAACACTCTACTGAGGGTGACAAAGTAAGACTCTGTCTCAAAAAAAAAAAAAAAAAAAAAATATATATATATATATATATAAAACATAGCTTTCAAAATGTCCAGTATATAATTTTTAATAACTAGACATGCAAAGATATAGAAAACTATGATCCATATGAGAAAAAGAAGTTCTTACAATCTAGTCCCCAAATGATTCCCATGTGGTAATTAACAAATAAAGGTGTTAAAGTGGTTGGGCAGTGCCCATTACTCAAAGGAGTAGGGTGCCAGCCCCATATGCCAGAGGTGGCAGGTTCAAACCCAGCCCTGGCCAAAAACTGTAAAAAAAAAAAAATTTTTTTTTAAAGTTTATAATTAATACATTCAAATACTTAAAGAAAATGTAATAAATTAACAGAAAATTTCTATCTAATGGATAATTAGAAACTAGAACCAAATGAAAATTACAGAATTAAATAACATATTCATAAAATGAAAAATTCAGTGGATGAGCTTAAAAGTAAATTGGAGATATGTAAATGGATCTCCAGAGGGTAAGAAGAGAGAATGGGAAAGAAAAAAGCACTTTAAAATATAATGGTTGAAAACTTACAAAATTTCTAAAAACATAAGTGTGGAGATCTAAGAAACAAATCCCAAAAGAATTTCTTTTTTTTTTTAAACAGTCTCATTCTGTCACCCTGGGTAGAGTGCTATGGTGTCATAGCTCACAGCAACCTCACACTTCTGGGTTCAAGTGATCCTCCTGCCTCAGCTTTCTGAGTAGCTAGAAATAGGTGCCCACCACAACTCCTGGCTAATTTTTATTATTATTATTATTATTATTTTGGTAGAGACGAGGTCTTGTTCTTGCTGTCCTGAGCTCAAGCAATCCTCCTACCTCTCAGACTGCTGGGATTATAGGTGTGAGCCACCGTGACTGCCCCCCCTACCTAAGAATTGTTAAAAAGAAAACCACTCAGAGCCACATCATAGCCAAAATATTAAAGAGAAAATCTTGAAAGCAGCTGAAGAAAAACGATATATACAGGAAAATAATAGTAAGCATTCTCATTGCACTGCCTTCTCGTTGAGCCCAATTGACATTGGAACATTTTTAAAGCACTGAAAGAAGAAAAAAAGTCAGCCAAGAATTCTAAAACCTGAGAAATTATCCATTAAAAATGAAGATGAAATGAAGACATTTGAAGATAAACAAAAACTGAGAATTTGTTGCCATAGGACTGTAATATGGAAATGCTAAAGGAAATTCTTTAGGTTGGAGGGAAATGACACAATTATCATTTATGTATGTACAGGGACAGATGAAAAGCATTAGAAATGATAATATAAAAGCTTCTGTATATTTTTTCTATTTTGTATTAATTTCTTCAAAACACATTATTAAGAGAAAAATTATCTTAATAATGCTTTCTGTATTGATGGTCTTTTATAATAATAGAACCAAAAATGAGAGAGTAAATGGAACAATATCGTTGCAAGATCCTCATATTTTACGTGAAATGGTATAATAGATTGACTCTGAATAGATTGCCATCAACTAAAAATGCATGTTCCTAGATGAACCACTACAAATAAAGAGGTATAGCTAAAACGCCAACAGAAGAATGAAAACGGAATTATAAAAAATATTTAACCCAAAAGAAGGCGGAGGAGGAATAGGACTAGAAACAATAAGAAAGATGAGACAAATGGGAAACATGCAAACTGGTAGATATAAATGCAAACGTGTGAATGATTAGATGAAACAGGGTTGGATTTAGGTGTACTAGTAAATATCATATCAAAATATTATTATAAAAATATTATAAACCAGACTGTTCATCTGGTTTAAATAGTCAAGACCCAGTTATAATGCTGCCTGCAGGTGTTTTTTTTTAAAGACCAAATACATTGCAGTGAAAGGATACAAAAAATATACACTGGGAAAACAATAAGCGTAACATGTATATTGGAAAAAAATAGTGACAGAAATTGTGTTGAATGAAATATTACACAACAGTGAAAGTGAACACTTTACTCTCATGTGCAACAATATGGATGCTCCTCTCAAGCAATATTGAATGAAAAGACAGTCACACACAAAAATGCTTTGAATAATTTCTTTATGTTATTAAGAAGTTCAAAGAGACAAAAGAAATTCATGGTGTTTGTTGTTAGGATGGTGGTTTTCTTTGGGGAGGTGGGAGGAGTAGGTAAGTATTGGATAAGAGCACAGGGATCCCTTCCCCCTCCCTCCTTCCCTTCTTCCCTCCTTTTCTTCCCTCCTCCCTCTTCCTCCCTCTTCCTCCCTCTGTCCTCTGTCTCTCCCTTCCTTCTCTCTCTCTTTCTTTCTGACAGTGTTTTGCTTTCCTGCCAGGATGGAGGGCAGTAGTATATCGTAGCTCACTGTAACTTCAAACTCTTGGGCTCAAACTATCCTCTGTTTCAGCTTCCTCAGTGAGTAGCTGAGACTACAAGAGTGTGCCACCACATAGGCTAATTTTTCTATTTTTTGTAGAGACAAGGTCTTGCTATATTGCTCAGGCTGATCTTGACTTCCTGGCTGCAAGGATCCACCTGCCTCTGCCTCTCAAAGTGCTGGAATTACAGGTGTGGGCCAACTTGTCTGGACTGGGACCTTTAAAAATCCTGAATAATGTTCTTACTTCTTGACCTGGGTGCTGATTATAAGGTATACTTAATTTTTTATTATTTACTGAACTAGACACTTAGGATTTGGCTACTTTTCTCTGTGCAAGTTATACTTCAATTAGAATGTTTATTTGAAAAGATTGGCTGGATAAGTTCCTGTAAAATGTGGAAAGATACTACACAGTGAATTATCTCACTGATAAAAGCACATTAATACAAAGAAAGAGCATATTTGAAGGCAAATATGTAAAAAAAAGTTAAGCTGTGAGAATTAAGTTTTTTTCTTGGTTGTCTAGTGGCTAGGTTAAAAAAAAAAGGAAGAATAAAGTTTTTGGCTGGGTGCCGTGGCTGACAGCTATCATTGTAGTACTCTGGGAGGCTGAAGCAGGAGGCTTGAGCTCTAGGAGTTAAAGACCAGCCTGAGTAGGAAAGAAACCACTTCTCTATTAAAAATAGAAAAAAATACCTACTTGGGAGGCTGAGGCAGGAAGATCATTTGAGCTGGGGTAATGCCACAGTACTCTAGCCTGGACAACAGATTGAGACTCTGTCTCAAAAAAAAAAATCCTTTCTAAATGTTTTTGAAGTTCATGAAAAAAAATCAACACAGTACCATAAACGAGGAGAGTATTAAATTCGCTTTACATATTTTGAATTTGTGATAATGTTTTTATTACCATCCCTACTCTTCAAGGTCTCTTCCTTTCTACGTTCTTTTACAAAATAGTTGTAAATTTGTTTTGCTATGTTGCAGACAACAGTATAATAATAAACAGTACATTTTTATGTGCTTACCATCTTTGTGATCTGACTTAGAACTGTTAACTCCCACTTGTAAGATCATGTGTTTGCTGTCAGAGAGCCATGGTTATTTGGATGTGTGAGATGGACAAGTCTTGGGTAATCAGTTAATTAACTCAGCTTAGTTGGGCTGGTAGTTTTCAAACCTCTTCCTCAACCTATGAGGTTGTCTTATGTCTGGCTTAACGATATCTTGCCACAGCACAAGCCTTCAGCTCCTCCTCCGTCTCAGTTCCCTTGAGGTAACAACTATAGGAATACAGCTCTAATTTCTGAGTTTATTTTCTTCCAGCGTTAGCTAAGAATTCATCACTAAATCTTCTACTCCTTAGCCAATTTCTTTATTTTTACTTTTAAGTTCAAAATTGTCCTATTTTCTGGTATTCCCATTAGGAGAAACTCCAGTTTGAATAAACGCTAACATTTCTATGGTTTTTAGAAAGGTTAGCTGAAATAAACCCAGATATACAAGGATTTTGCATAAGGGTTGCCTGTAGTAGGCACTCTACTGCGGACCATATTAATAAATGACTACCTCTGGCTTTTGGAGTTCTGGGCTATTTTTACCACTTCTTTGTACTTTTAATCATTTCTAATTATAAATTGCCTTTATGATCAGAAAAAATATCCTATAAAACAGTCAGCACTCAGTTAAGGGTGTGCTGGAACTGGTGCCTCCTGGCTCAGTGCGTCTCCTCCCAACTTTCTGCTTAGTGACTTCATGTTGGCAGCTTGACATCAACTATGATGGAAGCATTTATATGGTGGAAATTGGCAACTCTAAAAATCAGGGCTTTGGTTTTAGAGAATCTGTTTACCAGCACACTATAGACCACCAGTATCTCTAAATGAGCTGAAAAAGTAGTCAATTGGTTCCTGTAAACAGCAACTGGAAAGTCCACAGAAACACAGGAACTGGGGCAGGGCTGCCTTTGTACGTCACTCATGTTGGTAAAGCATAGTCTCAGTGAACTTGGTGAACTGCTCACTGGGAATGAAAGCTTTACATTTCTGGCTGGTTGGACACCGAGTTCTGGAATGGGAAGACCAACTGCAGCTCTCAATTCCTTGGTTTGCGGGAAACAAGGCCACAAAGGGCCTGATAATTATTTTATTCCTTAATAAGAAGACATCTTACTAGCTTTTTTGTTGCAGTTGCAGTTTGGCTGGGGCTGGGTTTGAACCCGCCACCTCGGAATATGGGGCCGGCGCCCTACTCACTGAGCCACAGGCGCCACCCTTACTAGCATTTTTGAGGGCTAAACCAGAAATAGTAAGTGTATGTTTTAGCTGTATTTGCAATTTGGGTCATATGTAAGTGTATATCTATCATTAGAATGTGTGACAAAGTCCTTCTTCGATGACTTTTCAGAGACTAGAATGCTGGTTTTGGTTTTATTTTTTTTCCCTAAAGACAGATTACATGGTATTTTTATGGCTTCTGTGCTTATAAGAATTTATTTTGCTGGCGACGTTTTTGTTAAAAATTATCTTCACCTAAAAATATGAGGGGAAATGTTATTTCTTCTTCAATCAGAGTCACTGGGTCTTAGTCTAGTGCTCTCTCACCACAGTAGTGTCAGGGCACAAGACTACTACTGAGGATGCTTTGTTACTATTCACAGCAATATTTGAAGACCTGGAAATAGAAATGTTGATCCCTGGTTTTCATGTACTAACCAAAGCAATTGGAAATTGCTTAAGTGGACTAGTTTTAAATCTTTAAAATGCAGACGACTTCTAACCCAATACCAAGCAAGAAATGTGCTAGAAACTAATGATTAGACTAGCATGCTTGAGAGGGGTTTTCCTTGAGATTCAGTTTGGTTTAATTAAACTGATATTTGTGAAGCACTTTTTTTTTTTTAAATGCGGTGGCTACTGTTTTGGAAATTAGAGAATATTAAGGAGACATACAGTGTTGAAGTCGAAGCATAGTGAGAGGGGCTGTCATATAAACAAAAAGCCATCACTGTTGGCAAGATCTACCCAAATCTTAATGATACTAGGTTCATGATATTTTGTAAAGCATGCTTGGTTATCTAAGCTCTCAGAACACTGAAAAAGCAAATTGCCTGGTTGTCTGCCATACGCATGTGATAACTAGTACATTGGAAAATATTTCCATATGATAAAATGACCAGTCAATTCAGGAAAAACAATTCAGTTTTACTGTACAATAAAAATATTACTTAAGGCTCAGTGCCTGTAGCACAGTGTTTATAGCACAGCCACATACACCAAGGGTGGTGGGTTTGAAAACAGGCCAGGCCAGCTAAACAACAGCTAAACAAATGCAACAAAAAATAGCTGGGCATTGTAGTGGGCAGCCAGGAGTCCCAGCTACTTGGGAGGCTGAGGCAAGAGAATCACTTAAGCCCAAGAGTTGGAGGTTGCCCAAGAGCTGTGATGCCCCGGCACTCTATAGAGGGCAACACAGTGAGACTTTGTCTCAAAAAAAAAAAAAAAAAAAAAAAAAGAAAAATACTTAAATTGGCTGTTAAATTCAAAGAAGATAATGAATTGAGTTATTTTAATAAAACATCAGAGTTTATTAGAGAATTTATGACTAAGACCCCAATGGCAATTACAGTGATAATCAAAGTAAATAAATGGGACTTGATTAAACAGCTTCTGCACAGCTAAGGAAATAATCAATGGGCCAAATAGACAACTACAGAAGAGGAGAAAATATTTGCAAACTATACAGTAGAGGGTGAATATTCAGAATCTATAAAGAACTCCAGCAAATTGTCATGAAAAGAAAAATTAAAAATGGGCAAAAGACATGAACAGAAGTTTTCAAACAAAGACAAATGGCCAATGAATATATGAAAAAATGTTCAGTGTCACTAATGATCAGGTAAATGCAAATTAAAACCACAATGAGACACCACTTTACCCCAGTTTGAATGAATTTTACAAAAAGTTCAAAAACAATAGATGCTGGCATGGATGCAGAGAGAAAAGAACACTTACACACTGCTGGTGTGGCTGCAAATTACCTCTATGGCAAACATTGTGGAGCTTCCTCACGGAACTAAAGTAGAACCAAAAGTAGACCTATCATTTGATCCAGCAATCCCACCATTGGGTATTTACCCAAAGGAAAAGAAGTCTTTATCAAAAAGACACATGCACTTGAATGTTTATTGCAGCACAATTTGCAATTACAAATATGTGGAGTCAGTTCAAGTGCTCATTGGTTCATGAGTGGATTAATAAAATGTGGTATATGTATACCAGGAAGTACTACTCAGCCATAAAAGGATGCCTTTATGCCTTTTGTAAAAATTTGGGTAGAACTGGAAAGCCTAGTATCTCAAGAATAGGAAAATAAACACCACATGTCCTCACTAATGATTTGGAATTAACTAATGAGTACACGTGTGCACAGGTGGAAGTAAAACTCAGCGGAAATCAAGCAGGAGGGAGCAAAGAGGAAGGGAGGGGCAAAAATCTACTTCACGAGTACAACCAATACTATTTGGGTGATGGGCATACCTATAGCCATGTCTCAAGCATTATAAAAATGATCCAGAAACCAAAATATTTGTACCACCTTAATATTTTGAAATACAAAAAATCAAGAAAGGAATCAGAGACACAAAAGGAGAAATAATTTTCATAAGAATGTAAAACATCATCTAAAAAGTAAATTGTGATCTATGTTGATCATAACCTTCAATGCCCTGCACATTGTGAGGCTAATTTCTTTCTTCTTCCTCCTCACCTCCCCTCTCCTCTCTCTTTCCTCCCCTTTCCTTCTCTATTTCTTTATTTTTCTTTTTCTTTTTATTATTTATTTATTTATTTATTTATTGTTAAATCATAGCTGTGTACATTAGTGCAATCAAGGGTTACAATGTGCTGGTTTCATATACAATCAGAAATATTCTCATCAAACTATTTAAGGTAGCCTTCATAGCATTTTCTTAGTTATTGTATGTAGACATTTGTATTCTGCCTTTAGTAAGTTTCATCTGTACCCATTTTAAGATGCACCATAGGTGTGGCCCACCCATTACCCTCCCTCCACCATAACCTCCCCCTCCATTCCCCTTCCTTGGCCCCTTCCTCATAGTCTTATGCTATAGTTGGGTGAAAGCTATAATTTAGCTTCATAGTAGAGCTGAGTACATTGGATACTTTTTCTTCCATTCCTGAGATACTTTGCTGAGAAGAATATGTTCCAGCTCCATCCATGTAAACGTGAAAGAGGTAAAGTCTCCATCTTTCTTTAAGGCTGCATAATATTTCATGACATACATGTACCACAATTTGCTAGTCCATTCGTGGGTCGATGGGCACTTGGGCTTC